>QEPC01013748.1:4434154-4461009 GCA_003113815.1 Sphenodon punctatus
TTCTCGGACATCAAAATAAGGGCCTTTTTACATGGATGTTATCCCAGGCTTACATAACAAGTTATCCTGGGCTTACATCCAGGCGTGTGTTTACACAGTCATTTCTATCCTGGATTTAAATTTTATCCCAGGATAGCAGTGTAAACAATACGGGCTTAGACTAACACGGAGAACTAAAAATCCCATGCTGCTTTGCTGCTGAATTGGATTACCTTCTTCCACTAGGATTCCCCCCCTCCCCCCTTTGAACAATCCCAGGGCTAATGTATGCACCAGTTTTGGGGGATGAGAAATCAAAACGCTGATTTCTTGACAAGAGCCCCTGTGAAAGTGGAACTAACTCCAGGTCCCTGCTCTCCCAAATCACTTGCTGCAGCCCCCATTCAGCTCAGTCCATATTTGGATGCTCTCTCCACTTGCTACACTTCACGGTACTGCCTCTGGCAAGCAGCCAAGCCCAAACACCCTGCTGAGCTGTGTGGATACTTTGTAGTTGGTTGTTCTCTGCAGCAGTCACACTCTTGTCAATTTCTCTACACTCCACTCTTGCACAAACAGCTGCGGCAGCTTCCAACCCACCAGCCGAGCAGGACAGACTCCCTTCCCCATGCCAAGCATCAACCCTTCATTCACTTCTCTACAGGGGAATCGATATGCAACAACGGGTGGGAAACCACCTTGTGACAGCCTCAGAAAGCATGAAGCTGACGGAACCAGTGCTGGCTTTGGGAGGCTCCAAGTCCCTGCTCCAAAACCCTGGGGAGAGGTTCACCCATCACCTTGCATTGACGTGTGCATATTAGAGTAGATGGTGCAGGTCTTGCTAGTGCTCTACATGATCATTTTAAGTTTATCCCGTAACAAATGTTTACACAGACATTAATCCGGGCTTATTTTGAACTTGGAATAATAAAACCTTGAAAAACCGGTTTTGTGAGCACGTGTTTATTCTAAGACTACTTATACTGCGATCATTTGTTTATACGGACCATTTCCAGGATAAGAAAAAATTAACCCGAACTAAGCAATCCGTGTAAAAACGCCCTAAAAAGGAGCTGAGCCACTAACTTCACAGAGGCCAGGATTTGCACCCTTGATCCCATGATGCATGTTTTGCATCAAAGCTGTTTTACTACAACAAACAGTGGGAATCTTAGAACCTGGTCTTTGTTCGTCCTGTTCCTTCTCCCCCGGTATCAGAAGTCAATGCATTCCTAGGGCCATTCGGTAGCCTTTTCAGTCTGTCCCGGTGGGAAGTTGTCGGAGTTTTTCCTGGGTTGGTTCATGTAAACAGCTAAAGACTGCGCCTAAGACTGGTTTGGCTTGGGAAAGGCACAAAATCCCCCAGCAGGTGCTTCCAGTTCCCTTGCCAGTCACACACACAGAGCGGCTTCTCCCCCAAGCTCCGCTAGCTGAGTGCAGGCTGGATCGACTCCCCCATTCATTTCAAATGGTACCCGGGCCGTGTCCGCGGACCCCACAGATAACCGCACCTTTCTCCAGCGGCCATGCATCCCGTCAGTGCCTGCCGGGGGGGCGCCCTGAGTGCTCCCAGTCATGCCAGGGGCTGCTCCTCAGCCCAGCGCTGCCGCCGAGCGCCGCACAGAGGAGGATTGTTTTGAGGCAAGTTGATTTCCTCGCTGGCTGCGCGTGGGCCGAGCGCGAGCCTCCCCGAGTCACGTGCCTGGCGGCAGCACTGGCTTCCGCCCCCCCAAGCGCTACGCTTTGCTTCCGCTCTTTCCATCCGGCCTGGAAGCTACGCTCGTCCCTCCCCCGCCTTCCTTTCCCTCTATGGTTGTTGCGGGAGGCGGGATTTCCGGGAAGAGCCGGAAGTGGGATTGCGAGTCTCTCAGGCGAGCGGTTTGTGGAGGCAGCTCGGTTCCGGGCCCCGCTGTTGATGTTACAACAGCTACTGGCTTCCCTGCCGCTTCCTGCTCACCCACCCGTCCGGCCCTAGCCCCGCCCTTTCTCTCTCTCGCTCCTCCTCCCCCTTTCGGCGCGCGCTCGGGAGCCGGCCTCTCCCCTTGGCCGAGGCGACAGGTGAGTGCGGGGCCTCGCCCCCTTTTCCGCCCGGACCCTGCGCCATTTTCCCGCCCACGGGGGGGAGGGGAGACCCCCTCAGACCTAGGTTGGGAGACACCGTCCCCGTCCCTCTTTCGGCGGGCTCTGTATCCTCTTCTGCCGCAGTCAGGTCCCTGTACTGGGGGGCGTAGAGGTGGCCTCAACTTCTCAGTGACGAAAGCTGCTCGGTGCCCCCCAGCAAACGCTGTCACTCAGTCTGGGGGGCACTGCCCCCCCAAAACAGTGAATCTCTGCCCCCCCGAGACTGTGAAGCGATTAACGCCAGGAAGGGGCGCGCCTTCAGGCTCTGCTCTGGGCTCGGACTGGCTACTGGTTAGGACGCTGTATCATAAGGTTTCTTGGAGGGGGAATTTCTTCATTACTCCAAACCCGTGTTTTTTTGGGAAAGGGGGTGTGGGGCGGAAACACTCTTTCATCTCTGCCCCCAGAAATGACCTTAATTTTAGGCTAAAGAACAGTTTGTTCAGATGCCTTTGCCCCAGGGTAGAGTTTCTGTAGAAAAAAACAACAAGCAATCAGGGTAATTAACCTATTGAAAATTAAACCATTTAACTATCGCTTGTCTTGTGTGTTTTCAAGAACGTTAACTTCCACGGTGTAGGGCCTTGGGGAGGTATTTGGCCACCGACCTTTATCTCTGCACTTTGTTCCGAACGCCGGAATGTAATCCGAACAACGTCGACTGCATTGTTTGAATGTCTCTGGCAAGTCGCCATGGGATGAAGTGCCCCAAGGTGTAATTCCTATGTGAAAGCATGCTCCTAAGGAGAAGTAACTTCAACGTTTCCACCTCTGTTGTTCAGTTCCGTTACCTGCTGATAATAGGCCTAGCGCATCAGGAGCCAAGAGTGGCTGTTCTTAAATGAGCAGGTTGGTGGTGGTGGGTCAGTGGGCACCGAGCGGCACTGCTGTGGAGCACCCATGCAGGTGGAGGAGTGAGCGGGGAGCGCTTCAAAGGGGAAGCTCCCAGTGTGGTTACAGCCCCACAGAGGCAAGCTGCCACACACTCGACCTGCCACGGACCATTGCGAAGGCTGCCGCAGACTTGCGAAGGCTGCTTCCCCGGCCCACAGTGCCTATGAGCAGCAGACCTGTTTGTTGCTGCGACTGGCTGCCGCTATATATGTAGATGTTCTCTGTGGCTGCCTGTTGCCATGGAGCTATTTGGCTTGCCCCACACGGTAACTCTTGATTTCCTGGCAGGGCCCTGTTCGTGGCCATGAGTGGGTGCTCCGTGGTTCACTGGACCGCGCATTGGGATGTTCCACCTTTAGACGGGCAGTCGACTCCGTGGGTCCTGGCTGGCCATGTGTGGTAGCTGAAAAACACCCATAGTCTCCTCCGAAGTTGTTTCAAATAGCTTTGTTATGTTGTATTTCTTTGTAAAATAGCTTACGACTTCTGCTTTTTGAGAAACTCCATTGTGGTATTTTGTCACAGCAGTGGCAAGTGATAAAATCAAATATATGTCAATTTATTTATGTAGCACTTCTATAAAGGATGGTTTACCATGTGCAGTGATGTGTAGTTCATTAATATTTATTAAAGGAGTTGAGACAGTAAAGCACCACTATGGAAGTATGGGGGGAAAACTACATACAATGAACAGCATCACAGAGATGCAGCCATTGTTTGGGCAATGTACAACATATTACTTTCAGGTGGCTACACTTCTTTAGAGGACATGTGCAAAGCATTATTCAAAAAGTGATGTGGATCTGCAAATTGTACACAACTCCAGTTTTTGAAGAATGCATGTGCTGTTTTTCTCTGGTAATCTGCTTGGAAATAAACTTTGATGTGGAATTTTTTTAGAGGTGTTTTTATGGAGGAGAGAAGTATTATGACCTTATTTTGAAAGGAAAAGTAGTAGGTAACTCATGTTTATACAAAGACTAGGACAAGAATTTTCTTTCAGTGATTCAAATTCTAAGCCTGATGATGTTTTTTTTCTTAATGTTTCTGCTAGAGGAGAAAAGGAACAGCATAGTTCTTAACTTTGAATTTCATGACATTTCCAATTTGAATTCAATACAGTTGATTGCATTTTCTCTATAATATGTTCCTTTCTGCAACCTTTATGAAAGACTTACCTAATGAACTGGAATGGCTCCTTTAAGTCACTTCAGCTGTATAGAGTAAACCTTTCAAAGAAACAAATCTCTATTGTTCATCAAAGCTAAATTAACTCAGGTGGCCAGACCTTAAAGGACTTGTATAGGCCTTTTGTTTACTTGAGTTTTTGGCTGCTTCTGTGTACTAGTAGTGGTAGTGTTTTTATGGTAAATTTGTTTTAACACTTTAGATGTTTTATTTATATTGTATTATTTTTACGATGGCTTCGGCTAAGTAATAAACTATTGATGATGATGACTATTGTTCAAACATTCATTTATACAACATTATAGCAAAATCACAGTTCATTTACACCAAAGATGAGGGGCCACTTTGACAATTTGGAACAAGCTCTGAGGGCTGCACAGATCTTGGGGGCAAGGGTGCTTAAGAGGTCTACTCAAGAAAAAGAGGGCTCATATCATGGATAGATCGGAAGAATCTGTCTCCTGTCCTTGTGTGCATTATAGCAAAATCACAGTTCATTTACACCAAAGATGAGGGGCTCTTCCGATCTTTTGGAACAAGCTCTGAGGGCTGCACAGATCTTGGGGGCAAGGGTGCTTAAGAGGTCTACTCAAGAAAAAGAGGGCTCATATCATGGATTTGTGTCATGGATCTGTCTCCTGTCCTTGTGTGCATTCCCTTTTCACTGCTCCTTTACCCAGAGCTCAGTTTTTTAATGGTTGGAGGTAGGAATCCAGATCCAGCAACTGGACAGGGGGCATATAAAAACTTGCTGTGGACCACATATGGCCTCCAGGCCTGAGGTTCCCCACCCCTGAAGAAGAGACCCCAGTATAAAGAAGAGACTTAGAAAATAATTTTAGAGCACAGTAAAACTTGGTTTTGACTGTAACATATATCTAGAAAGCTGAGTTTAAAAGTTTGCTTACTGAGTTATTTCATTTGCGTGTTTTTCTGGTCTTTTATTAGTAAAAGTATCCTCTTAAGAAAGGTTAACTGATGTTAAACACAACTTTGTCCTTTAATGTAGACAAGGTCAGTCGTGTTTGATGATCTAGATGAACCATGCGTCTAGATGGTAGTAGGATTCGTCATAGCCAGCTAATATATTATTGTTCCTTTGCCAGTGATAGGTACTCATATTTACCATGTTTGGGCAGACATGCTAGATGACAGATTTCCTAGGAAAGGTTTTTGCTCATGTGATCTGCATTTGTTTTAAATTCATACTTTTTGTTGTTGAAATTGACAGTCTATAGTGAAACTCAATTTTGTTCTAGAGTAAGAGATTAAATGCTTGAGTTGGATTTCAGTAGTGCTTTGTTAGTAAGGCAATCTAAGTGTTGTCATAGTATAAAAACACTCTAAAGATCACTTTGAATAGATTACCTCAATATTGAATAGATTACCTCAACTATATAGAACTATGTTCTCTCTTGAAGTGCGTTAGAAGTTCTAGCAGTGACTGTTGTCCATTCTTTAATCAGTAATAGATGCTATGTATTTTGATGCTGTTCTGGAGTCTTCATCTTCTTGAAGAGCAGTACTCTTATTTGCATATTCTTCTTGGATAATATTTATTAACTGACTTGAAAATATAAGGCACTTCTCATTCTTAGAACTTGAAAAATTAAGCATTTCATAGAGTTGCATATGTGCTGCTTCAATAGCTTCAAAATTTTGTAATGTATAGTTTGTATATTTAGACCTAGAAATGGTTTGCTTATTTTTACTGGAATTTGAGTGGCCTTGTTGGGTAGTGGGACTGTTTGAGAGTCAATGGGTGTTTCTCAAGCAAGGCGGGGGTGAGGGGCTCCCAGCATGGCTACTGCAGCTGCCATGCACTTCCCTGCCATAGGGGAGGGCGAATGCCCTGGGCTGGCCTTTGAAATTGATATGTCCTGGTCATGAGTGCTGAGAAACCGGGCTCCTCGGTGCTCGTGGCCAGTTTCTGTGACTTGCAAAGGCTGTGTCCCTGCCCGCAGTGCCTATGAGCAGGGGACCCGTCTGCTGGCATGGGTGGCTGTCCCAGTTCATATGGGCAGGGGATATGCGGGTGCCCTTTGCCATGACACGGGAGTGCGCATCCCCCCCCCCCCCACGTTCAGACAGGTGGGTTCGGTGAATGCCGTGTGTGGTACTCATTTAAAAACACCCAAGGTTAGCTATTTAACCAATTATCCACACTAGTACAGTAGCTGAATAGTGCAAATTGCAATTATGCTTATTGATTTTACAGATTAGCCTGCCTTCTTTTGTAAATTAAAGTTTAAACATAAAGTCATTTTTCTACTAAATTATTAAAAATTGATGACTAACACCTTGATGCTGACTCGTTAAAACCACAACTTTAGTGTTTACCTGGACTTCCCAGTACTTCTAAACATAACATAACTGCAAATAACTTAACCACAAATAGTGTCATTTACCTTCTTGTTTGCATGAAGGCCGTGCTCCATCCAATTTAATCTTCTTGGTGAGACATGCATTTCTGACCTCTATTGGATCATTAATTCTTTCTACATAAGTTTGAAATGATTTTTAAAAAAAGATACTTTTAGTATGTTTTTGGCAGTAATATATTTTACTGTACTCCACTCTGTTGGTTAGCTACCTTTTGATGTCAGATTAGACTTACGAGTTTGAAATATTAATTTTTGCAATTCTTGGATAGGTCTGTTAGCTCAAGGGCCATCATGATGAGCTCCTCTGGCAACTGGATTGTACTCGAACAGTTGGAGTGGAGAGTGAAGTTCTTTTCTGAGAGGTAATTGTCTTAGGTGGCTAGCATATGTGTGTCTTTAGAGCAAAATGAAAAACTCGCTTCTCCAATCTCAGCCTTGCTATTGGGTCACCAGCCCCTCCTCAGGAGACAGATACCCTAATACAATCTGGCACTCTCTCAGAAGAGCTTAGGTAGTATTTGAGAAATGGCTAATTTTTTGAAGCATGCAAAAGAAAGGTCTATTCTATTATAATCCTAAGTAATACAAGATGTTAAGAGGGGAGATTTAAAAAGAAATCTAGGTTTTGTCTTTCAAAGTAAACTTTAAAAATCTTTAGAATCTTCATTGAGATTACTTTTAAAATAGTCAGAAGAGTAGCTGTGTTACTCTATAGCTCTAAAAGTGCAAAGAAGAGTCTTGTGGCACCTTATAGACTAACAAGAAAATCTCTTTATTTTGGCATGAGCTTTTCTTGGCATGAGCTGACTTCCTCAGGAAGTCAACTCATGCCAAAAATAAAGAAATTTTTTTGTAAAATCATCTTCCTCATCTGCGGAAGTCAGCTCTTGCTGACAAAAGCTTATGCCAAAATAAAGAGATTTTCTTGTTGTCTTTTAAGGTGCCACAATACTCTCCTGCTGTTTTAAAAAATATTGTGCTAAAGCCCCAGACAAGAAGTCAAGAACAACACATTGTTCTTTCTTGATTTTTTTCCCCAGGACTTCTTAATAATGTCTGACTTACCAATAAAAATAGATAGCTCATTTATATAAGCTAGTATCATGCATGGGCTTTATTTTGGTGCTAGCTGAAGCAATAATGTGTGAACCTTTGAGAGTGTTACTCTAGATATAGATTCTCAGTTTGGGAAATCCTCAAACTCATTGGATTCTAGCATTTTGTGTAGGGAAATCATGAGATTCCATTGTGTTAAATGTTTGAGTGTCACTGAGAGAATAAGACCTTGTGCTGCCACTTATCCCAGTGGAGAGACCTGGATATTTATAATTTGCATAAATGTGTAGAAGTTTATGTAAATACATGAAAAATTAAATAGCCATTTGCTGAGCATTTGAGGGTGTGCTGAAAATAAAATGCCAACCAGCCCAGGTGGCAACAGTAAGGAAGACATGACATGTTTTCTAGCTCACTATCACAAAGCCACAGCATGTAGAACAACTTTTTGGAACAGACATCATCTCCTAGTTCCGTAGCTAGGTTGCCAAACGGCACAGAAATCTAGATTCTGGGCAGAATGCCCAGCTCCTGGATTTTGAGAGAGCGAGACTCTTGAACTAGAGCCTTGGAGAAGGTTCACATAGTTGAGACGCAAGTGATTGTAAGTTTTAACCTTACATCAAACGAGCTGCTTCTTATAGACCGTGCCCTTTTACATTTCAACCCTGCTTTGCAAAGTTAAGGCAATAGGAACTGCTCCCTCATTTGCTAAATAAACTAATACACTGGGTATTTTTAGACAGACCCAGGGGTGGCCGCCCCTGGTCTGCTCTGGTGACAGGGTTTTTAAACGGAGCCTGCCACCGCTGCCCATGTGTGCCCCTTCCCCCTTGTCATAGAAATGTGGGTGTATCGTCAGCCACTTTAGGCTGCTGTCCGTAGCTCTATGGCTGTTGCTAGAACAACCCACAGCTGGGAGCGGAGCTGCGGTGGCCGGCTGTCCTTTATATGGACCGCTGCTCCACCCCCAGCTGTTTTTTGGGGGTTGAGCGACTTGTTTTGCCCTCGGTTCCTGCTCTGCATCACTCCAGGGTGGCCTGCCTCTACACGGACAGGCCATCCGGGGTGGGCGGAGCAATAGCAGAGAAGGTGTCCATCTAAAGGCATCCAGTAAGGAATAAAGAGAATGCAGTAGGGGGGATAGTGCTCAAGACCATTATTGGCATAGCTACCTCAAAGCTTTAACTACCCAGAGACAGCGCTGCTGCAACAATCGAACATCCAGCTATTTAACTAGTCAGCAATGTGCAACACCCTTTGCTAGTAGTTGAATTAGACTAGTCACAAGTGACTCCTGTAGCTTGGGTGATAGCCCTTTAGAAAGTGGAAGAGCAAGGATTTAGGTCTGCTTTTAAGTAAGGGAATATTGTATGTGTTTGTGACTTTTTATAAGTTTTCTTCAAAAAAACACTTTGTTTTCCAGTCCAGCCTCCGTTTTGGACAAAGAACTATTGAGTAACATTGGCCTATTAGAGAACAGGCCAGGTGTATTGATCATATAAACTATGCATCCCAGAGAGATTGGATGTGGGGGATATGACAGCCCTACGCATAACATATAAATTTCCAGACATCTGGTGTCTAGGTTATATGTTCATCCAGACACCAGACAAACATCCACCATTTTCCAAGCTGTCTATATTAAAATCAAGTGGGTGGCATCCCTAACAGGAACAGGTTGATGTAATCTGGGCTTTTCACACTTTGCTAAAAATCATTTTGGCTATTAAGGAAACAAAGTGACAGAGTGAGAAATTTGTTATGAAATAGAAACAAAGAAATAGGAAAAAATGAGGCTAGATGGTCAGTCTGGTATCGGGTATCAAGACTTAAATGAAGATAAAGGGTGTTTATAGACTAGACAAATAGTCTGCTGCAGTCCGTGTTGGGTCTGTACAGCCCCCGCTACTACTGCTACTGCTGCTGCTGCTTATCATTTTTATATCGCTATTAGTCATACGCAGCGCTATACAGACACACATAACATAAAGACAGTCCCTGCTCCATGCAGCGTACAATCTAATCAAGACACAAGAAGACAGACAAGCACAAATAAGTCTTCCTATGGATAATGGGCTACAGGAGGCAGGGATTCAGTAAGTTTATTAATTTCAGTTAAAATGGGTGAAATCCCCAAGGCTATGATTGCATAGGGCATGGTTTCGTGATTTAAAAGTGATCTTGAAGAAGTGAGCCTTTAGGCAGGAGTTGAATATGGACAGGGAGGCAGTCTGACGCACCAGCTCAGGAAGCTTGTTCCAAGCATACGGTGCAGCAAGGTGGAAAGTGCAGAGTCGGGAGTTGACAATGGAGGAGAAAGGCACAGATGTTGGTGCTGACCTTTAAAGCCCTAAACGGCTTGGGCCCCACCTACCTGCGGGACTGCCTCACCCTCCGGGACCTGGATCGACCCCTGCGGTCAGCATGTGTGGGGGAGTCTTGTGTGGCTGCCGCAGTGGGTGGGTGGGGGTGTGTGCGCTCCTGCGCTCCACCCATCGCCCATGCATGGAGCCATCGGCTAAAATGGGAATGGCTCCGTGCATGGAGATTGATGGAGGTGGGTGTGTGTCTGTCTGATGGCTGTCCATGCAGTGCACACCCATCCCCCTCACCTGCCTCAGCCCGTTTGAAAAGGGCCAAAGATGACTCCGAGGTTGTGGGCTGAGGGAAGTGGGAGGATGACAGTGTTCTCTACAGAGATGGAGAGAGGTGGGAGGGGAGAAATGGGTTTAGGAGGAAAGATAAGAATTTCTGTCTTGGCCATGTTAAGTTTAAGGTGGCGGTGAGACATATAGGCAGCGATGTCAGACAGGCAGGCTGAGATTTGGGACAGAATTCTGGGTGAGAGTTCCGGTACAGAGAGGTAGATGTGAGAATCATCAGCATAAAGATGGTACTGAAAGTTATAGAAGGAGATGAGAACACCAAAGGAACAAGTGTAGAGAGAAAAGAGAAGAGAACCCAGGACTGAGCCCTGGGGCACATCAACTGATAGTGGGATAGCAGTAGAGGAGGATCCACCAAAGGGTACACTATATGTGCAGTGGGAGAGGTAAGAGGAGAACCAGGATAGGTCAGAGTCCTGAAATCTGAAGGAGGACAGAGTATCAAGGAGCAGATGGTGGTCAACAGTGTTGAAAGCAGCAGATAAAGATAGAGTAATGGCCCCCAGCATTGGCAGTGAAGAGATCTTTGGAGACTTTGACAAGGGCTGTCTCTGAGAAATGAAATGGGTGGAAGCCAGATTGGAGTGGATCAAGAATTGCCCGAGTCGCAAGGAAATCCATGCAACAGATATAAACAGCACGCTCGAGCAGTTTGGATGCAAAGGAGAAGAGGGAGATGGGATGGTAGTTAGCAGGGCATATAGTAGGGGTGGGAAGTTCGGATCTCCCGATATCCGATACTGCCGGTATTTGGCAGTATCAGGGATATCGGATAGATCCGAGAATTCCCTGTACCGGTGCCGGATTGTTACCGAATTTTTTTTACATTGCGGCCATTGAGATCAATGGCCGCAATGTAAACCCGTCCCCCCAAGAACCATGCACTTTCCCTTTCCCTCCCCCTCCCAGACTGCGCGGGTGGAAGGGGGGACACCCTCCACCCACCCTACCCAGCCTGGATTTTTTTTTTTAAAACCGGACCTGCGGCGCGCGGGGGTCCGGTGGCGGCTTCAGCGCTGGCTTGGCTTCAGCACTGGCTTTGCTTCAGCGCTTCACTAGGCCTTCTGGGGAACTTCCGGGTTTCCCCGGAAGGCCTAGTGAAGCGCTGAAGTGAAGTCAGTGCTGAAGCTGCCGCCGGACCTGTGCCGCAGGTCCGGGTTGAAAAAAAAAAAAAATCTAGGATGGGTGGGGGGTGTCCCCCCTTTCACCCGCGCAGCCTGGGAGGGGGAGGTTTGGGGGTGGTGATGTTTAATTGATTTCAATGGGGACACTTCCCCATTGAAATCAATGAAAAAACCCCGGTACCAGTAAAACCGATTTTTTTGAAACCGGTAACCAGTAAAACCAATACCCGTTTTTTTTAGCTTGGTCCCACCCCTAGCAAATAGAGTCCAGTGAAGTTTTTTTGAGGAGTGGTGTGGCCACACTATGTTTGAAGGCAGCAGGAACGGTCGCAGTGGAAAGAGAGAAACTGAAGATGTAAAGGATGGAGAGGATAACTGCAGGGGAGATAGAATAGAGGAGATGGGTGGGAATAGGGTCAGAGTAAAAAGTGGTGAGTTTGGAGGAGGAGAGAAGGCAAGCGATTTCTTCCTTGGTAACTTCAGAAAAAGAGGGAAGGGTGACAGGTGCTAGCGGAAGAGGAGGGGAGTGTTCCTCCGCTCACCCCCCGCTCACATGTTTTAGCATTTAGACCTAATAACTGGGGAGCCCTGCCTGCGTTTCATTTATTGATGGTAGCTGCCATGGGTGGTGCCACTCAGCACTTTCCCTCTCCCCATCTCTGTCTCTGATGGAAAGGGGGGGGCCACAGCCAGAGAAGGTTTCTTCCCTGGCTGTGAACCCCCTTTCCATCACACTTCCCTCTTGCAGCAGTGCTCGCATACTTGAGTGGCTGCAGAAGGCCCTTCCTGCACCCCCACTGTTACAGATTTTTCATGCCTGATAACTGTCTTGCAGCTGCCTGAGCACACAATCAGTGATCAGCTATGAAGTGGCTGCAAGAGGAGAGAGCAGGGGTGCAGAAAGCACCTTCTCTTGCCCCAGCTCTCTCCTCTTGCAGCCACTTCAAAGTTGATTGTTCTCTAGTAGCTGTGCTAGGCAGGAGTCTGGTACTGGTGAACCTGGATGCAGGTGAGGCTGCGGGTGGATCTAATAGATGGGAGGTGGATGCATGGGCGTGAGTTAGCATACACTGGCCCTCACAGTGGGCCTGCAACATCCTTGGATGGCATTGTTAGTGGGGAGTGAGTGCGGGTTGCGGTGTGGTGTGGACGGGCATCTAGTTAATGCCTAATAGATGGGCAGGTGAACACCCAGGTCTTCAGCTTAGAGGGTAGAGGCTCATGCAAATAGAGTGAGGGGTCCCCAGTTCAGTCTCCCCCTGTTGACAGCCTTGCCCGGGGGTGCCGGGTTACAAGTGGTGGCTTGACTTGGTAGACTAGCACCAATGTAGCAGGTCCTGGGGAATGGTGGCAGCAGGTCTAAGAAGCATCAGCAGCAGCGAGTGTAGTCCCACCACCCATGTGGTAGGTGCTAATGTGGGCTATCGTCTCATTTATTTTCACCCGAAGTCTGATGGTAGAAGGTTCTAGATTGGGACTGGAGTGCTTAAATACATTTAAGATCGTGAAAAGGATGTGGCTAGTAAGTGACAAAACTTGCAAATGACAGTTACTTATAGGACTAGAAAGACTTCTAATGTTACAGAAGATCCAGGAAAATTAGTTGACCAGGCAATTTTATTAGCAGGAGAAATTCACTGTGGATAAATGCCAAATGATGCATGCAGGGGAAGAAATCCCAGTTTGAACAGTGTGTGCCCACTGATGGAGTTCTACTTTAACTGTATAAGCACTCACTGCAAAGAACATTGTGAATCATATTTAGCTGCTGTGTGTTCTTATTATATCCCAGGTTTTAAAAGGAAAAGCTGTAGTGATAACTTCATCAGTAGTAAATGTGTTTTGTACGTAATATTGAAATACTATTTATAATTTTCTTACTAAAATAGATATGATGTCATGCAGATTAGGTACATCAATTTGACCAATTTAACATCAAAGTTAGGGATGTATAACTAGTTATTATGGAAAAATCTCTAGTGACAATGTTTATTTTTATATTGGAAGAAGCAACCCACTCTTATTCTAAAAGCCACTTCATCTGATTTTTAGATGTGCCGAAGAATCACAATTTCCTGTGACTGGGGGTGGGGAGTAGGGGGCAGCTGTTGCTGAACACTCCTGAAAATATACTATTTAATAATGGACTTTTTGTATGAAAAATTTATGTTCACTTTATTTATTTTGAAGCAGTTTTATTGGCACAGTTCTCAGAGTTGAGAAGACATTGATAAACTAAGAATTAAAAATGCTAATTCTCACTTGAAAAAAGTTAGTTATAAAATTCAAGCAACACCTTGTTGAAAAACTGTGTTAATGTAGACATTTTCTTGGATTTTATTGTAGCAATTAACTTGCTGATGAACAGTTGTAAGGTTCTGTGTGCTAAAATATCTACAACTCTGTTTCTGTATCTAGAAACTTAATTGGGGAGATGTTCAACATTACTTACGTTCCCAATGATTTGTGATCATAAATCATTTATGCGCTTTTGCAACAAGTTATGGCAAATGCTTAACTGTTATTAAAGCTAAACAAACGGAGTTTGGCATAGGAAACTGTTGAGGTAGGAGTGATCTTTCTGAAGAATTCTTTATGCTAACTCTGTCGTCCTTCCTGTTTCTGCATCCCCTAAGAGTAGTTTTAAATAAACAAAAATGGAAGTAGAGTGCTCTAGTCATTCCTTCTGCTCTCTGACACTTCCTATAACAGATACAGCTTCTCTTGGCTTTCCCGCAAGATGTTGGAAGAGATACTTGGCATTCTTTCAGTTCATTACACAACTGACGTTTTCAGCTCTAGAAATGAACCATCAGGGGAATGAGCAGAATAGATACCGATAGTCACTGACTGCAGCAAACATTCTGAGAGGAAGGAATAGAAATCTGTAATGCTAATGTTTGCTCCTTCACTTAAATTAGGAGGATCTGCTTCTTCATTGTACTCCCATAAAACACGACAGTAATTTGTTATGCATATCTCTTTTGATGCTTCAATCTAGGGGGTGGGATGTTAGGTAGGGATTTTTCTTTGTCCTCCTATTAGTTGTTTTTGAACTGTTGTTTTAATGTTTTGCAAATTGTAAGCCGCCCCAGCTGCCTGTGGAAGGGGGGCGGCGGGGTAGCAAAATTCTAAAAATAAATAAATAATAAAAATAAATCCCTGATTCAGTACTATAAGAAGCAGATTTAGAGAAGTTCACTTTTATTTAAACAGTATAAAATGTTTTATTAGTCATAGCTAAAAGAACTATTGAAATATTTGAATAGTTTTGAATTCAAAGAGTAGGCTTCCTCCCGCCCCCCCGCCCCCCTTGCCTTTCGGATGTACTGACTGGGAAGTAAATGATTTGTGACGCAAGTCATTCTGTTGCAGCCCTGACACAAGAAAATTATGTAAGTGCACTTACTGAGTCATTTGTACCTTTCCAAGCCTGCTGTCAAAACAGTCCTAGGTATACAGTGTGTGGATGTTACACTGCTGCTGTGTCGGTGTTCTTGCTGCCATATGCAGAAAACGTCTTAATTGTATTGGATCATTAGCCTTTGCTTTGTTTTTCATTCCCCTGCCTACCCTTTACACTAACTTGCTGAACGTCTCCCACCCTTTAAGGCCTTACATTGATAGCTCTTTTTAGCAGAAGTTCCCAAAAATGAGAACAAGTGGATCTTAATTGCTATTTTATAGACTTTGCATGTCTTTGTTGCTGTCAAGGATCTCAGACTTGTAGTTTAGTCTCAAAAAGGGGTCTTGCAGGTAAAACTTCAGGGACTACTTGTCTAGATCCTACTGACACTTCCCTGGGTAAGCACCCGCGTCCCCTCAAAACAAACAACAAAACTAATATGTTCGTTAATACTTGACTAATCATGAATTGTAATGGTGTATTTTAAAGTGTATTTGTGCTACTTTCTATTTATGATTTCATTATAGAATATATGTGACAGGAAAGAGGGTTAAAGTATGGAGGCATTTACTTTTGATTTAGGTTTTGATCACCAAAGTACCCCATTAACTATTATGGGTTTTGGTAATCGGACTATTTGCGGATTGAACTATCAAGGTTTAGTGTTGCATGTTGCAAGTATTCAATTTTAATGTGAAAGACTTTCTGAATTGTTCATATTCTGTTTTACTAATCAATATTTAATATGGTTTTCATAGGGTATTTAACATGACACTGATATTCTGGACAGGTAATTTTCATTGTTTTGAAAAACCTTACATAATAAGGGGAATCCAGGTAATTGCCAGAAATGAGCACCTAAATTTTTTCATCCTAGATCATCATACTGCCAAGGACCTGCAAGGTCAATTCCATTCTTTGTATATGTAGTTTGCTGTCTTCATTGTGAATGCTTATATTCACTCTGACACAAACCAATTGTACAACTTTGAAAGTGTCTTCATACTCCTATTTAATGGGACACGATGAAATTGACTTTTAAATTTATTAATACAACTAATTTACAATTGAAATAGTAGATATTTAATTTGCATAAAAAGCTGTGTAATGATTTTTTCTGTTCCTTAGTGAATTACCTTAGTGTGTTGCTGTGGGCTGTTTGAGGAACGAGCTACGCATGTGTAGGTCCGTCCCTTTTGTTACTCTTCCCTTTCCTCTCTTTGGATATGCTTGCTTGCTGCCTCTTTAATTTTAGCTTTGCTGCTGTTACTGGTATATATCCTTTTGCAAGATCTGGGAAAGAACTTGCATGTGAACTTTTTCCTGGGTAGTGCATGAATTGTGTTGCCATGCTAAGTGCATGAGAAAACGCAACTGACCACCAGGACAATGATGGTACTCTTTGCAGAGTGGTAGTAAACTGACAACAAACTGAAATATATACAGAATTAAAGTTTTTGTCATTTTTCATCTGTTGTAACGTTAGATTCTAACAGTAGTAGGTACAAAATATTTGGTCAGCGTCCCCCAAATTGACTGTCTGAGAGTCTACTGTTTCCATCCTTTGGGATTTTTAAATGTGGAATTCATTGAAGATGGTTCACAGCTCTTAAAACTAGTGGCTAGGAAGTTAACTGGGCTGTAAACTTCGTGGAATATGAGCTAACAAACTAACTTGCTACCAACTTTCATTTACTATTGTTTTGTAGTTATTTTTAAAAAAAAATTATTCATATTTCTATGCCGACCTTCCCGCAAAGGCTCAGGGCGGTTTACAATAATAAAAACAAAATAAAAACCATTAAAACCAACAAGAAACAATAATATCCCTCCCTACCCAACCCATCCTCCCCCTTAATTAATCCTCCCTCCCACTTCAGTTGTCTTATACTTCTCATCTACTTAGTAGATGGTAAGTATGCTAAGTGTTATACTTAGAGCAGTGTATATTGGCAAGAATAGTTTAAACTGCCTGTGCACTTTGGGATTAGATTTTTAACTTCAATATAAATATCTCTGCTTTGTAGCAGACTGATTTTATGATAGCTGTGAACAAATGAACTAAAAAGGAAACATAGGATAACTCTTTTGAACTTCCTGATTGAATAGTGCATAAAGGTTTGCCCACCGCATCTAAGAAAGTACTCATCAGAAACAGGAGATTTCCAGAGACCGCCCATGAAAATAATATTTTTAGTTTAGGATGGATGAGAGAAGTGGAGGGTTTTTATAGGATGCCATAAATAGTTGCTTGGAAAGAAGACAAAATAGGTATTCAAAGCAATGGGTAAAAACAGACACAGATAGCATGGTGGCTCCGCAGCTCACGGTGAGAAACATAAGCCAAAATGGCCTGGGTTGGGGAGGGGCACTGAACAACGTGACTGTGTCTGGAGAACTCTCCTGCCTCCCACAGGGCCTGTGTAGGGCAGGGATCTAAACAAGCATGTTGGTGGTCGTTTCCACCCTCGTTCTGCCCCCAGCTATGGCAGCCCCTGTCCCAAGGTGGGTATGATGAGGCTGAACACATGTGATAGCCCGTAGCCCAGGCTGCATCCTTGGAGATTTTTCTGAGGATGCAGCCCAGGCTAGCTGCCTCCTGGACTAACATCTGGTGGTGTGTAAACAGATGTGCCGTTTGGTCCTGGGCTAAAGTGGGCCACTGTCATGTCTATTTTTAACCAATGTGCTGGCCATCTGGTGCTAGCCAGTGTTGGAGATCAGGTATGGGGCTAGACGGATTATTTTTCTGACCCACATGTTAGTCCTTATGACTTATTAGTTGGTGGGGAAGCCTAACGATTGATTCTCATTGCCATGTCTTCATACCACAGGATCAAATGGATGCATGTAGAAAACAGATTTAAAATTAATGGAAATCAGTTGGATGAATCTTCTGAAGTGCTTACCCATTATTTAGATATTTATGGTGTTTGTGTGTGGGAATGTAACCTTGGATGAAACAAAAATTTCCTAGAATACATAGGCATAGTTCTTTCATAAAATCATAAAGTGACTGGAAGAAGGATATAGTAAATAACTATTTTGTATTTTAATAAATTGTCTGGTATGGTGACAAGGGAGAAGAATATTTTCCTCTGTCATCATGCGGGGGAAGTTTAGAATCAGATCCATGTAGAATGCATTTAGATTAAGTGGAAGCATTTTATTAAAGTTCAGGGTATTCTGCAGCAGTTTTATTAATATGAAACCAGGAAATAGATTAGTAGGACATGTATATCTTAATGCATCAAAGGAAGGGTCCACAATGTTTGAAATGTTTTTTGTGAAATTAAGAAAGGGAGAGATGAAGGGTGAGATTAATATTTAGACTATACCTAATGACTGGAGATGATCAGATCCAATATTCATTTTTCTACTACCATTTGAAAATATCAAAGCAAACTGAATTCTGTACTTAAACTTAGGCCACAATGCTTTTTGGAAAGCTCTTCTGTCGTTGGCCGTATGATATCCAATAATGCAGGATTTGAAATGTTCTAGTAAAAGTGAACATGTAGTTTTGTAAATAGTGATGGTGCTCATTCCTAGCTTATTCAAGATTTTACTGTGTTGGCAGACTCCTTAAATTGGGATGGCAGTGGATTTGATTTGATCGTTCTCTGATTAACTTCTTTAGAAAGTTCAATTGCCTTAAAAGCTTTGTCAGTTCTGCTCTCCTTTTGCTCTTCAGCTGTTTCAGAAATTGTTTGATGCTGGAGAATGAATTCTATGAGTTAATGTTTGATCTTTGTTTCAAAATAAAGTATAACATCATTGTTCTATAGTGGAACTGGGAATGCATAATTGTCAATATGATGAAACTGATACTGGACTGAAATTATTTAAAAAACGAAATGCTTCGAACTGTCAGATTTTTTCAAAATTATGGTAAGGTTTAGACAAAGTGCATATTCTTGAATAGTTTATACAACCAATTTGGGAAACACAAGTCATGCATGGTAACTTTTGTTGAAGAGATACTGTCAGGCATATATTGGTTTTAGTTTTAGTTTTTAAAATAATGACCTTACAAAACCTAGCACTTAGAGAAATTTTCTAACCAGCGCGCCCCCCCCCACCCAATAATTCAATCAGTGGACTCTGAAGCTGATTATAATTGCGTATTTTCGCTGTACAGAGTCAAATATTGAAAACTCTTTTAAAATTTTCAACCGTAACCTAAATTATTGCTAGTCCTTCAGATGAAAACTAAGCACCAGATACAGCTTCCCATATCTAGACCATTCTTGATTTACATCCCCCTTGTTAATCTGGATATGCGTTATGACTTTCCCATATCCATACTCCTGTCTAATTTGGACAAACAGCACGTCCTCATATTGTGATGTGAGAGGTTATATTGTGTCTATATTTAATAGTAAAGGTAAATGCTTGCTTATAGGTGTCTGACCTGACAGTGTCATTCAGTCATAATGTCCCTGTACTTTCATTTTCCAGCTGGGTTTTAAACTGTGCATGTATTTCATTGAAATACAGCATGAATGTTGGTTGTTTTCTGGAAGCATTTTGGGCCTGTTTTGTGGTTTGCATTTGGGAAATGCTTAATAACTACAAGGCTGTGAAATTGTTTACCCCCCTTTTAGAGGGAGTTTGGTTTAGTAATAAATGGAGGAAAATGTGGCGTGATGCAATTTCATTGTCTTTCAAATTGTAAGTATAAACATATGGCCGTTAAAATACCTGACTTTGTTTCTAAAAGTTGAATAAATTATACCTGCAATCTGAATAAAATCCAGTCTTTCCTGGAACAAAATAAGTTTGGTAGACCTAAATGTTTCTATTCCAGGGTATGTCTTATAATTGCAGCTTGTTCTGTAAAGCAAATTGTAATGCTTAATGCTTGTTTTTAGTTTATCTTAGGACCTTCTGGGAAGTTATCTTTTTGAAGTAATGCCCACAGAAAGTGGAAGTTGCGCAACTGCTCGCCAAGCAAAGCAGAAGCGTAAATCTCACAGTCTTTCTATACGAAGAACCAACAGTTCTGAGCAAGAACGGTCAGGATTGCAGAGAGATATGTTGGAAGGCCAGGTAAACTAGAATGAATTGAAAATTAAGAACTAATCTCTTAATCTTTACAAACAGTGCAATTGTCTCTTCTATGGAAAATGTATACAAATTCAAAGTACACAAAGACAAAAAAATATTGAATGAACCTTGAAGACCAGAAGAATTTCATACATGCTAAAAAAGGCTTTTATAAAAGTCTGCAGCCTATTATGGGAATATTAATACATTTCTGGGAGTACAGTAATATAGTTGTGGCCTTTTAAAATTTCATCTTGGCAGTGGGCCTTTGCTAAATAAAGTAATTGGAGAACAACTCTCTCATCTACCCGTCACATGATTTGATCAGCAGTGAAAACTTTTTTACCCACTCTGATACTTGCTTTAGTGTGTATTAATGCCCTTTCTGATCACAAACTTAAATGAATTAACTGGTTGGGAAAGAAGCTTTTCTGGAATTTTTACATGGATGCTGGGTGTAATGTTCCTTAATGCTTTCACTTTAAACTCCATTGGTAGTCAAGGACCCAAATACATTAAGTATTTATTACTGAACCTTTGGGAAGTTGATAATGAGAAAATTTTACAAGTCCTGTATTTTAGAATCCCCCTATGTGAATCATTTAACATTATGCCTTGTGTATCCTGTTAACCTGGTTTCAACGTGTTAAAACAATTATAAAGCGTGTGAGTTTTCTGTGACGTTTATTTACTGTAGGAAATGATGATAGTATCCTTGTATTTTTCATTACAACTCTAGCATATGTGATTTCTAGTGTTTCTAGTAATAGTCTTGTAATCAAGAGTAAATAGTGCTTATAAGGAAATATGATGTGATGATATATTGCAATTAGAAAGGTATACAGAATGTTTTAATTCTGAACAATTTGTTTTCTATGCTGTTTGCTATTTCTATATCAAATTCCCAATTGGATTATCATGAGAACAAGCTTTTGAAATATTGTGGTGTGGGTGAGGGGGTGGCGGCGGGGAGGGAGGGGGGAAGAGAAAATGAAACTGAAGATTTGTGAAGACAAAGGAAACGGAGAATTGGTTTATAACTACTAGGTGCATCGCAGAGACTCATTATTTGAAGAGGGAAGGACATCCGTTCACTTTACTGGAGAGACTAAAAATTCTCACTAAATTTGAGTTACTCATTTAGGCCTTTGTCAAACGGGCTGCAGTGGGTGGGGAGATGGGTGTGCGCCAGCGGCGGGTGGAGGTGGGTGCGCACCTGTTCCTACGAGCGCACACCCACCTCCACGTACAGAGCAGCTGGCATTGCTGCTGGTTGCTCCGTGCATGGGTGACAGGTAGAGGTGGGTGCGCACCTGTTCCTACGAGCGCACACCCACCTCCACGTACAGAGCAGCTGGCATTGCTGCTGGTTGCTCTGTGCATGGGTGACAGGTAGAGATGGGTTGAGTGTGGGAGCGCACGGGCACCCCCACCACCAGTGGTGTTCCCATTGGCATGCACCCCCCCCCACCGCCAGGGGCGTTCCTATGGACGCACCCCCCTTGGCACATTTGTGCGGAGGATGGTGGGGACTCCCATTTGAAAAGGGCATTAGACTTGGAGACTTGTGGTAATTTCTAGATTTGGGTTAGCGTGTAATTTATAGTATTTAAACAGCTAATTTGTTTCCCAGCTCTAAGCTTCATTTTGTGTATTTAGGTTTTGTTACTTACTGAGGTTGCCTCAGAAAAGATGCTGCAGCACTAGTAGTAATGGTACTTGTTGAATTACTGCTGGTATGGGTCTAAAAGCGAAACAATCCAAGATCGAGAACTGGCAAACTTGGTTACAGCAGTTTTTTTGTAAAAAATACAGCTATAAATGTAATGTAGCTGATCCACTTCTTGTCCATTTTTCTTGTTTAGCCTTGAGTATCTTTGATTGTATTATTGTGTAAACTCAAATTTAGTATATAAATTCATATATAGATGTGATTTTTAATTTTTTTTAAAAAATCCTCCTCCATCCCAAAACCAGGGAAGTGAAATGGTGGAAACCGTTAATATATTTTTATGGAGAAATTAGGAGAAAAAACCCCCCATATTAGTTTAAAACTAAGTCTATATGAAAATGGTTTTCTTATTTGTAACAATAGTAGCACCTAAAATGGCATTTTTAAGAGATTAAAAATACTTGACTGCCTGAAATATGTCTCTTTATGAGACTGTGTATTTGAAACGTTAGTGTTTGTACAGAGCTCTCATACACGGACATAATAGAAAAGTGCAGTTGTAACCTCTCTGTTAGTGTCTCCTATTTTGTAAAGTATAGAGTCTGTCACTAAATGGACCTTATGCTCTTGCCTTTGTCAAGAAGAGAAGATAATAAGGTACAGATGATGTGCCAACCAGGCAGTAAGTTACATTTTCATATAACTGGAGATGTTGCTGTAAAGCCAATAGGTCACAAAGGGAAAAGACTGAAAGGTCAAAAGCGTCTAGTTCTAACCTTGCATGTCTGCATAGTAAATTTTAGCTACTCAGAGGGTGGAAGTAGTATCTGAAACTATTCCTCATTCTTTTGGTGGGGGGGAGGGGGACTCCTACATTTCCCCAAATGTAAGAGAGGAAGTAATCCAAAGCTTTCTCCCCCTGCTGCAGACAGTCCTCGGATGGGTAACTCCTCCTCTTGACCGACAGGGGGCAGAAGATAATAAGACGATCTTCACATGCCTACTGAGCTGCTCCTGCTCTTATCACCAGTGTGTTCTTCTGCCTCGGACCGGCAGGGCGCGTTTATCTTTGCTCCATCGGGAGCTACTGGTGTTTTGAAGGGCATTCCCAGTCTGGAGACAGAATAGACTGGGTGCTCTTGACGGGGCCTTAAGGGCAACTTGTTCGTGCCAAGCGCCCCTGGAACTGGCACTAAGTCCCTGGCCAGCTCGCTCGCAGTTGCTTGGGAGCCGGTGCCAGGACCTGAGGACTCCCAGTTGTGGCAGCGCCTCAGCGAGCCCGTGTCTCCCCCCGTTTCGAATGGACTCTTGAGGGGCATTGAGTCCGTTCCACCGGGTGCCCCCTCTTCCTCCCTTCGCGAGGGCGGCGCTCCTGGCTCCTCTTCTCCCACGCAGCTGTGGAGGGAGAGAGGGACAGGATCATGGATCCCAGCCTTAAGCCTGAGGTAGGTCCATTCCATCTGTGGGGGGAGGGGAAAGATACGAGTGTTCCTCGTCGGGGACTCTCATCTCCCCTGGGTCCTCAGTTTCTATGCCTCTTGTCTTCCCTGTAGGCTTCCTCACAGGAACACCTGGCCTCGCCTGCCTTACCCCTGGCTGAGACGCCGATCAACCAGCCAGACCCCTTAATTGCCTTAATCATACTATGGGCAAAATGCTGGACTCCCTGACCTGGCTCTGTGACAGACAGGGCAAGTCAAAGAGAGAGGAATTCAAGGGAAAAGATAAGCCTACTGGGTCAAAAAAGAGGCAGTTTAAAAAGGCGGGAAACCCTCCTCACCTAGCAGGTGGCACTGCTCTCCGCACCTTGGAATCTCCTCAGCCTTCAGACAGCTCTGCTGAGGAAGGGGGGAGGGGCGAGCTGGCCACTGATTCCCTCAGCTTGCCAGGAGACCTTGCCTAATCCTAGAGACCAGGACAGACCGTTACCCCCCAGTATAGAGACGAATTTCTCTCTCCAGTTGTCAAAACTCTCCACCTGCAGGAAAAGCCTTCTCGGGGAGAATCCTCAGACTGAGGGGGAGGATGACAGAGACCTAATCCCTTCTGTTCAGGCTAGGGATAAAGGGTTGCCTCTCAACAGAGCCTTGGAAAAATTGGTTCTCTGAGTGCAAGTCCCCTGGGAAGGTTGTTAGAATGATCAGGGCCCAGGAGGCGTTTTATTCCTTTTCCAGAAAAAAGAATGGCTTGTTTAAAAACCCCAAGGTGGATGACGCTACTGCCTCCATAGCAAGGAAAACAGTGTTTCCTACTGAAGGAGACTGTTTCCCTAAGGACCCCGCGGATAGGGCCATAGAGGGGTCCTGAGAATGGCTCTGGATTCCACCGTGGCCTCCCTTAGAGTAAACATTCTTTCCTCTTTATGTTGCCAGAGCTATGATGTCTTGGACGCATGCGCTGCAGTCCTCACACATTTTGGACAAGAAGGCTAAGGTTCTCTCCTCCTGCGTCATGTTGGCAGTTGCTCTTTTGACTGATGCCACCACGGATGCTCTCTCCTGGTCTGCCTGTTCCGTTGCACACACCATAGCGACAAGGAGGAGAGTTTGGCTATGTTCCTTGCAGGGAGACCCCCACGGCCAAAAACTTGCTAGTGGAGGGCCCCTATAAAGGGTTTAAATTATTTGGATCTTCTTTAGGCAAGATGCTGGCCGATGCCACCGATAAAACTAAGACCAAAACCCTCCAGCAATTCCTTACAAAAAGAAAACCTTTTCGCTCTCCAACCTTTCAGTTTGGCAACTCCTCTCCCTCCTTTGCCAGGAGAAATCAATCAAATGAAAGACACCACAGGCAGTCCTTTAGGGCAGAGGCAGCGTGGAGCTGGCAAATTAAAACCCAAAAAGCCCATCCCCGGTCAGTCCAGCAAACAGGCATGATGAGCAAGGGGACGTGGAGATAGGGGGCAGACTTCAAGCTTTTTCAGCCATTTGGCAAAAGTCAATTTCGGACGCCTGGGTATTGCAAGTGATTCGCCAAGGCTACTCAGTAGAATTACAAAGGCCCCCCCAGGGAGCGGTTCTTGCCTTCCCCAGTCTCCACGAACCCCCTCAAGCACCTCGCCATATCCATGGAGCTAAACAGATTAGGGTCCTTAGGGACCATAGAGAGGGTTCCTCCCGGGGAAGTTAGCCTAGTCATATACTCGATAATCTTTCTAGTGGCCAAGAAGTCTGGCCAATGGAGTGCCGTTCTGGATTTGAAGGCACTAAATGAATGTGTCAGACTCCAGAAATTCAAGATGGAGATGGTGAACTCCATCTTCCAGAGCCTGGCACTGGAGGATTGGATGGCCTCATTGGACTTGGAGACCTATTTGCACATCCCACTTCTTCCAGCGCACAGGAAATGGCTTAGCTTCCACTACCCCAGAGCCATTGGCAGTACAAGGCCCTGCCATTCGGTCTCTCCTAAGCCCCTCGAACCTTCTCCAAGACTCTCATCACACTCATAGCAAATTTGCACAGGGGGAGGATGCATATTTACCCGTATCTAGACGACTTCCTGTCAGGGCTCCTTCCCAGGACAGGGCTTTGGCGGATGTTGCCAAGGTGATACAATACCGGAATCACCATGGCTTTATAGCGAATGTCCTCAAGAGCCATCTGGTTCCCAGCTGCAGAATAGAGCATCTTGGGGTGGTGATAGATACTTCTTTAGGCACTGTCTTCATTCCCAATAAAAGGCAAGAAAAGATCCGCTCTTCGATCTACTTACTGGGAGCCAGTCCAACGCTTGAGGCTAAAAACTCTGGCGGGGCTACTGGGTCTCCTGGTATCATGCTCCCAACAGCTCCAGTGGGCCTGATTCAACCTCAGACCCTTGTAGCAGCTGCTCAGGCCTTTTAAAAGAGAGCTCACTAAAGGGTACAATCCATGGGTAAGGATTCCAAACCACCTAAAATCCCCCATGTCCTGGTGGTTGGAGAGGGAAAGAGTCACAAGGGGAGTTTCCCTGGTGGAGCCCCTCAGAAAGTTCCTTATCTCGGATGTGAGCGTAACAGGTTGGGGATCTCACCTGGATGACCGCTCAGCCCAGGGCCTCTGGTCCAGGTCGGAGGCGATCAGGAGTATCAACTATCTAGAGCTGAGAGCGATTTGCCTAGCTCTCCAATACTTCTTGCCAGTTCTTCTCAATTAACACGTGCTTGTTTACACAGACAGTACTACGGTGAAAGCCTATGTGAGCCACCAAGGAGACTCGAGGTCCCCTGCCCTCCAGGCTGAGGCCAAGAGACTTCTGAACCGGCCTTAATCCCATCTTCTGTCCTTAAAGGCACTGCACATAAAGGGCACAGACAAATCATGCAGATTGGTTGAGCAGGAGGGAGGTAGATCCCCAGGAATGGTCCCTGAACAGGGAGGTCTTCAGACAGCTGGTTCTGTCCTTTGGCTCTCCGGCGATGGACCTATTTGTCAGCCCCGAGAATGTGCAAGTAGACCTTTTTATGACGCGTTCTCGGTGCCGGGGAGCGAATAAGACAGATACCCTGAACCAGAACTGGCCTGCGGGGCTCCTGTACGCCTTTCTGCCCCTTCCCCTCATTGCAAGAACAGTGGCAAAAATAAGGAGAGAGAGGGCCCAAATTATATTGGTGACTCCATGGTGGCCGAGATGTCCTTGGTTCTCGGACCTCATGGAACTGAGTGTAGAGGACCCCATTTCCCTTCTGCCCAGACACGACTTACTATGCCAGGGCCCTTTATTCCACGAGGAGGTTGAGCGCCTAGCCCTTGCTTGGAAGGGGTATTCGGAGGTAGTCCTTAAGACGCTCCTGGCTTCGAGGAGACCAGCCACCAGGCGCTCCTACAGGGCAACCTGGAAGGTTTTTTCGCTGTGGGCAGTTGCTAGGGGTCAGGACCCCTGTAAAGCCTCAATTCCCCAAATTTTAGCGTTCCTTCAGGCAGGCTTGGACAAGGGTTTCAAGCATAACACCCTAGCTCGACAAACGGCAGCTCTAAACTCAGTGCTGCATGCTGTTTCCAACAAGAAATTCTCGGCACACAAACATGTCCGTCAATTTCAAAGGGCGACAAGACACCTCTCTCCTCCGGTGGTTCATAGGTGCCCATCCTGGGATTTGAATCTGGTCCTTGATGCTCTGACAAAATCTCCCTTTGTCAGGTATCTCTGTATATGCTATCCATTAAGGTGGCATTCTTGGTTGCGGTGACATCAGCTAGGAGAATGTCTGAGTTGGGCGCTCTGTCGATGGAGGAAAATTTCTGTATTTTCCATAATCAATCAGTCACCCTCAGATTAGATCAGGCCTTTATCCCAAAGTGTAATTCTCTCTTCCACAGATCCCAG
>QEPC01013748.1:4484482-4495422 GCA_003113815.1 Sphenodon punctatus
GCCCGCTGGTTGTAGTGACAGTGGAGCTGTTCGTTTCTTGTTGAGGGTATTGCAGAGGGGCTAGCATCTGCTCTGCAGCCCACCTGTGCTCCCTTGGGGGGGGTGGTCCTTCACCACTCCGCCTGGGGGGGTACGGGGGGCATACCTGACTGTCACAGAGACCCTCCTCGGCCGTCTCCCTGGTGGTGCGTTGCTTCTGTGTCTGGGTGCTCTCGTGAGAGTGGGAATTGTTAGCTGTCAGCCGCCCGCCCTGTGCTCCCTCGGATTGGTTTCCGGTATTAGCGTGCGGACCGTCCCTCCCTGGGTTCTTCGGGTACGCTCGCTCTTACCTCACTGTCTGTGGCACTCCCTTCCCCATTGCTGTGGTGGTCTTAGGGGATGCGGGAGGCGCAGGCACAGTGGTATGCCCTCGGCCCTGTGACGGGACAGGTGTGCTGTGTTTAGCCGTCCTTTCCACCTTCCCCCCCCAGCTCCCCGGGCCATGGGGCTGGCCCCCCTCCCCTGGGGTCCCTCTGCTTACCCTGGCCCGTCCCGCGCAAGTCGTGGCGCTGGCTCCCTTCGTCTTGTCGGCGGCTTTCTGTCCTGACATTTTGCGAGCTGGCGCACCCATGTCATATTTCGGGTCTCCTTTAAGGGCTCCCGGCCGGGCGGCCAGCGTCTCCCCGGGTGGGTGTGTCTGCTTGGGGGCATCTGCATGGCCTCTCTAGCCATCTGTCTGTGGTCTCAGCGGACCCTTTCCCATGGGTGTGGGTATTTTGGTTTTTACATGGATGGGTGGGTGTTTGGCCCCCATCTCCACCCACGGAGCATGCCGGCTCCTTCCCGGCTGCTCCGTGGGTGCTGGTGGGTGGGTCATGCATGCGCACCCACCCACTCGTGAACTTTTACACGGGCACTCTCACACCCATCCGATGGGTGTTCATATGTGGATGACATCTGTGTAAAAACAGCCTACACCTTCTCCTGCAAAAATTTTACACATCTCAGATGTTTTATTGAGTTTTTCAGATAGGCAAAAATAAAGTGCATACCCCATCTTCAAAATATATTAGATGATAGTGTTCTTGATCATTATCTGCCATAAATAAACTTGAAATGACATCAATGACTTGGAATAAGCTTTGAAAGAAGAGATTAACCTAGCAGTCTGAAGAGAGAAGGGGAAAAGGGAATTAGGGAAGAGATAAAAAGAGGAGGGGTGAGCAAGGGTGGAGAGAAGGGTCAGATCAAATAAAATCACTCATTTATAAAAAGCCAGCCCATATGCATGAGAACATATCCTGAGTGTTTCTGTTCAGAATTCGATTATCTCCTCAGTGACCAACTTCATCATGTTCACACATTTGTCTTCTGCGCCCCCATATTTAATATTGACATAAGGACCCTGATCCAGGATCCATGCACAGATGTGGACTTAACCAGCTCTGCATGCATGGTGCCACAGGGGAAGCCCACCACATCCTGACCATGCTACCACCCAGCAGGGGAAACGCATGTTGGTATGTAGCAGGATTCTCCTGTGGCATCATGCGCGTGCACAGTAGGTTGCACAATAAGTAACGTGCACCCATGATAGATGCACATATGAAGACCTTGGATCAGGGCCAAGGTGAATTCAAAAGTTTTCTGTAGTGCACAAGTTTCTTTGTAATAGACTGAGTAGTAATTGAATGTAGTACTTTCTTCCTGGCACTGTTGTTACTTTTTAAAAGAAATAATAAGTAATGGATTAAAAATAAGCACTGGGTTTCAATCCAACAGTGTTAAAGTGAGAAAAAACAAACGGACTTGGTGTATAATTCTTTTTTCTGTAGATAAATAAATATCTGTGCAGGGTTCTTACTCCTGAATTTTAGCTTCTAAGTTGGTGGTTCTGAAGCTTTATCCCCACTCAGGCTTAAATAGACCATTACCCCATGTAGCAACAGAAGCACTCAAAGTTTATGATTTATCAGTCAGAATTGTGACACCCCCCACCCCCATAAGATACTCATCCACAATTTGGGAACCATGGTACATAGTGTTACAGAAATCTCCAACCTGTGAAATATTTTTTTTTTTTTGGCTCTTAAAGGAACTGGTATTGGTAAGGGGTGCATATCAGCATGCTTTTGACTTTTAGACTACTTATCCAGTTCCTGTTTGGGTGGGTAAGCCAATCACCAAGATGATTTTTGTGTGAAAAAACATGTCTTCAGAGCCATAAGACTAGAACAATCACGAAAGCTACGTAAAGCACAAAACTTTCTTAATTCTGTGGAAGATGGATTGGTGAACAGAATTCTTCAAAAATATGTTTGAAGGGGTATGTTTAAAAAATGACATCTAAAAGTTGTGCCAAATTCTGGGACAAATGTAGAAAAATATAGCCATAGCTAAAGGTGTATGCCAGAGATTCCAAGAATAGTCTCTCTGTCTACGTGCTTATTTGCTTAATGTTTTTTCCTTGAAAGACCTTAATTGTTTTGTTAGAACGTAAACATACAAACTTCAATCTGCAGACCACTTATTCCATTATTCTTTGATATGTGGTTTATGAATCTCAGCCTTAATTATAAGAATTTAAATTTTAAATCTTAAATTTCTTTGGTAAGTGAAGATAAAGTAACCAGACCTTAGTTTGAAACCCTCTTTTAAAGTGAGAATGTGGGCACAAGAGCCTAGAGTTTTATGCATAATTTCTGTATCTTATTAACAGTTGAGAGGTATGCTAGTCCTGCTGCTTTAACTATTTAATTCTCCTGTTCCACTTCTCATATGACTCCATTTTGTTTTTTAAAATTACATTAAACTTGACAATTGCTTTTTAATATTGCTTTGAAGGTTTTATGGCCAACTCTGCAGTATGGTTGGACTACTAATCTGTATCTAGTTCTATTAGAATTAACCCATTTCCTTTTTGATGCATCCTTAACTATTGCTTGTGCCAATTTTAAAATAGTGCTGCTTATTAACCATTTAATTTCGACTTCATACAGGCCTTCATGATTCCATCATTACAAGATTAAGATGCAAAAATCTTGGTGTAATTTAATTCTCTGTACTTTTCCAGGCTTCCTCCATTTTTAATGAAATCCCTCCTTCCTGGAGAAATTTTTTGTTTTGTTATAACAACATGACATTTGAATGTGTTTCTCTTTTGTTCCATCATCCTGAACTCATATGAGCACTTTTTAAAGTAATTCCCCCCGACCCCCCAATTCAGAATTCAAACACAGGGATTTGATTACAGCTAAAATCTAGAATCATTTTAAGATCTGATTTACTTTTAGGTCAAGACATCTTTTGTTCCAGGCTTTGACTTAACTAGACTCTGATAATCTTAACACTTTTCATTCCTGTTTCTAAGTCTAATGATGCTGTTAATTTTATGACATTTTAAAAAGCCCGTTAAAAGGCCTTGTGCCTTTTGATGTCTTTGTGCCCGCACTGAATGTTACCCACTACCTTATGCCTTGCTAAATGTTACCTAAAAGTCATGTTGAAAAAGTATGGGAATATAATTATTTACAGCATAGATGAATAGAATGTCCCTGCCCTTCTGTAAGGACATCTCTCAGCTTGCTGATCATGCTAGAGCCGCATGTCTCTGGAAATCTGTCATGTTCCAGCAAGGCAAATTGTCTTTTACCTTGCTTTCTCTTCTTGAAATATTTCACTTCCCTTTGATCTGGAAATGCAGCATTTACTCAGTTCAGTAACACATGAGGGAAAGTTTATTGCTGCTGTTTTAGAATTCTTTCACTGCAGCACCATGTGTTCCTTCCTGTTGCTTTCTTCTGTGAGCTGCTTATTTTTATCTTGATATAGTAATTTGAATTTAATAACGAGTTTATTCATTTTCCTAATTGCACTTAATCAAAGGAAGGCAACTAGCAAGTGGTTCACAACTTCATTAGAATCTAATTTTTTGACATTGCCATGTCAAAAAGAATGCTTTATTACCATGCAGATGGAAGTGGCATATGCTTCCAGGTTAACTGTTATATACTGTGTGATTTGCAGAGCTGGTTGAAATGCTAGCAATTTCAAAGAAAAATGGCACAAAATTTTGGGAATGTTAAGTAAATTTTATTCCATTTTTGGTCAGCACTAAATAATGAAATCAGAAAATTCCAAGACTTGCATAGCATGCACAAGTCACTTCAGACAGCAAGTACCTCAGACTAGACTTACTCTTTTTTGTGGGAGGGGAGGAAAGTAAATTCTTAATCACTTTATGGCCTCCTAAAATGCATACCATGGGTTAAATTCTGCTCTGGCATATCTGTACAGCCCTTCTGACTAAAGTGGGAGTGCACTTTTGTAATCTAGGACAAAATTGGTCCCATAACTTTTTTAGGGGAAGACACCCTAGAGCATCATATGCCGTTCTACATTTAGGTACCTGTTACATTAGCAAACGCTATGTTTTGGGGGGTACAGGTTTAATGATCAATTGCTTATCTGCAGTTGCATATGAAAGAAAATGCTTTTTGTTTTTTTAGATTGTATCCAGTTTCAAAACTACAACATCAAGGGCAATCTGCCAGCTGGTGAAAGAGTATGTTGGCCACAGGGATGGAATTTGGGATGTTGGTGTCACAAAAACTCAGCCAGTGGTGTTGGGAACTGCATCTGCTGGTAATATACATATATTTTTACTTTGATACTTATCAGAATATTTGCTTTATATTTATAATTTTGTAGGTGTACATTTGATCCACAGATACTTCCAATAGACTGAAATCATATATCCATATCTTAATGCAGGACTGTCTAAAGTCTTGGCTGCCACAGCAATTTGCTGGAGAGCCAGACTGCACAACAGCCTTGTTCTCGGGTTCCATTAATGTAAAAACCTCCTGTTCAAACAACGCAGAATGTTCTTACAATACAAATACGCAGCACACAGTTCAGTGAATGCAAAAATGCTCTATACAGTAATAGGAGCAAAACCACAAACCGCTTACAAACACAGAAAGATTTATTTATACATTTATTTATTTATTTATTTATTTTATTTACTTATTTTATTTTTATTTATTTATAATAAATAAGATGGGAAAGATGGCTTGCAAAGGCATCCAGTCCCTGGCTTAACAACGCAACAGTGAAACTACACCTTTTAAAGCTGTTCACTTCAGAGACCGAGGATACGTTGTTTACCTAGATCCATCAGCAGCTGTACGGAAAGCCATTCCCACTACCCCAAAGATGCTCTAGAAATCAGTCCTTTCCGAGTGTCATCAACCAAGCTTAGTCTCGATTACAGATAGTTGTGATGGTGTCATTAACAGAACTTTCCAAATGCGGCACTTGCTTTTGTACAGTAGCTAGGGTCAAAAGAGAAGTTTGGAAGATGTGTGTCTGGAGGTCCTTTTATGTAGCTTGCAGCTTTGGCAACAAAAATGTTAGCAAATTTTTTTAATGGACCTTTTAATGGTCCTAGAGGGCGCTCCCCCCCTCAGTTGTCTCCTAAGGGAAAAGAGAAGGGATGGATGGATTTAGTTAGCACAAACCCAAAAGAAGAAAAGACTGCAACAGCTCTCCTGCTAATTTGAAGTGACTGTTTGCAGCAGGGAAAGGAAGCCTGTCTGCACAGGGTGGTTGAAGATGCATGCTGCTTTCCAGATGTGGCCCAGTTCCTCCAGCCTTCCCTGATCAGTGCCTCACAGCAGCGAGGAGAGCTCTCTCTAGGTTTTGTCATGCAGGAGAGGGGGATGCTTGCTGGACAGCTTTCCACAGCAGGAGCTCCAGAATCAAGCCTGAGCCCAGCTGTGCTTTTCTGACCCTGGTGGTCTTGATGCAGCTGGGCTCTGGCACAGTTGGTACCAGGGGTGAATTAACTGTGCTCCACGGGGGAAGGTGGTACACTGGGGGAAAGGGTGAGTTTAAGGCATTCCCCAGTCCTTTACCTGATATGGTCCTGCCCCTGCAGAGTGCTGTGATGTCATGGCACTCTGTGGGATGGGGTCTCTTGCCCAGGGAGTCTGACCTTGATCTGAGGGGCTTGGGCTGACTGGGCTCCTTGTGTCTGATCGGCCTTGGTCCAATTCACAAATCTCTCTACTCCATGCCTCCTAATAAGCGCCATCCCCATTTGTTTACAAACTAAGCACATGACAGCTGGGCTAGGACAGCACAAGCAGGCGAAGATGGTCACGCATACAGTCTGGTGGAAAGGTGGCACCAGAGCCCTGATCACTTGCTTACCCCCAGACTCTTGACCCCTTCTTTCCCCTTCTCCCCAACTGATCTGGACAGCACTGCTATAAAAAGAAACCAAGCAGCCTCCCCTCTCCTGGGAACCTGAGCCCCCCACCTCAGCTCTGGGGTCATTAGGTAAATGCTTCCTGCATTACAAGACAGGGCTGAGGACAGCTTGTCTCGTGTATTGGTTGGGTACTCACCATCTCACAGCTCCTGGGAAGAGGGAGGAAAGCCATTGAAACGAGTCTTTCAGTTTGTCTCCTCTGTGTGGCACAGACGCAGAGGAACCTGGTTGAAAGTGAGACTTTCTTATGTCCCGGCTGACCCTACTGAGGGCTGGATATGACCTGTGGGCCACCAGTTGGATAGCACTGTCTTAATGTTTCATTCATATTAAAAATGTAGATGTACCTGCGGTTTATTGGCTGACTTCTGTGTACATATCTATTTTTAAGGGGGTGGGAGCAAGGCTTTTATGGGAAAAGATCTATTTCTTCTCTTGCCTTGCCATTCTTTTAAGGAAACTTGTATTTTGCAGGAGAGAGGTCTCTCGCTGATGAACAATCAAGTGGTGGAGCAGGATTCCCCACAGTCCCCTTGGCAAGCAACAGACTTGGGCTTTCAGGGGCAGCTAAAGGAGGGGCAAAGACAGGGAAGCGTGCTGAACTGCTTATTGTTGTGGAACTATGGGAGGGAACTTACATTAGGAAAACTAACGCGATATCACGTGAATCCCCAATTGTGGACATGGGGCTTTTATTGTTGTGTTCTCCTTCTCCCATTTAAATCAATAATGCGATACATGGCTAAAAATACAGCCCTGTCATCTGTGATAGAATACAGCACGAGACGTGACTGATGACACTTGTAACCCTGCACCCATATTCAGAGCCACACGTTTGTTTCCCTGCCATTAGTTTACAAAACATAAGTTTCTCCCGCTCGGGTAATGTGGGCAAGCACCCTCTGTCTCATCTCTTTACTCCTACTTGGCTGTAGGACTTCTGACTTCTACTTACCTGAGGAAGGACCCTGTGAGGTCTGGAAGCTTGCATTTTTCCACTAACAATAGTTGGTCCAATAGAAGATATCTTTCAAACTACTTTGCACTTCTTTACCAGGCCTGTATTTTCTGAAGCTGCTCACCCGTTAGCTCTTAATCCAGACCCTGCGAATTTCTCAAGCAGTGCATCTGTTTTGATAGTGAAATAACTCACTCTGACTGGGCACAAATATGAAATGTGAAGTTTTGGAGATGTAGGTCAACATCTTTCTGTGTTTTCTGATGTGACCCGTTGGCCATTTTTAAATGACCAGCGTGACTCCCAAACACCAAAGATTCCCTACCTCCTGCTCTGAAGTGTCCCACATGGTAATTGTTGGGTAACTTACAGGGTTCTTTTGGATGCTATGGGAGAGAGGTTTGCCATTTTTGAAATGTGTAATTATGTCAGGTGGGTGTTGAGGAAAACGAGAGAGTTTGGTGAAAGCACTGCCAAAGTACTATTCTCATTGTGTTCTGTTCTCGCTATATTGGAAGATATAATGGCTTTACTTTCCACTGACTGCCCAAGATATAGGCTTTGATGAAGATAGGTTCTTGTCACCAACCATGCAAACGACCTGATGGAGGCAATAGCCTCTATTGATGGGAATATCTGTTCGGCCTGTGGTCTTCAACGGCTGGTAGATTCTCACAAAGCAGCAATAGAAACCAGGAATGCATGTGAACTTATGGGTAGGAGGCAGATCTTGGCACAATAAACCAGAAATGTTGTTCCTTCTGAATGGGCTAATATGATCTATTTTACTGCATGCAGAATGTGGAGGTTCACTTGGGGTGTTAGATTGCATTTGTTAGTAATTCATCTCCAGGATTATTTTTTTTTAATTGGAAGTTCTGTCTCCTGGGTCTTGATATACCAAGTTTCTAACTTATAATTTAGAAGCATTATTTCTTCTTGCATTGTATCTCAGCAAATGAGATAAACCTGGTTGCTGGTGCTATACAGCCTGCAAGGTGTCTTAGCTGTGTAGGGTCAGGATGTTTTTAAGGAGTGGGGACTCCTTTTGATTGTGCTTCTATGGTGGTTTGACAAAATAGGTTACCTTCAGTGCATGCTGAAAGCTACTCAAAGAGCATACTGGCATTAGGGCCAGGCCTATAAAGCCACTAATTGCTTAAATGGCCAGTATGTGCTGGAGATTTAAATGGTGTCCATGTACTGTTAAATTCCAAGGCACCTTACTTCAAATGGTATTGGATACCTAAGGAACAAATTTGATGTTGGCAGCAAGGTGCCTAATGTTGTAGGTAGGTGGCTGCTGATGCTAGTGACTTATTTATCTGGCCCTTTGTGACGTTAGCTTGCGTAAAGGTGGGAGAGTCCTTTTTCATTTTTCTGTTGTTTATACGGGGTTTTTCCCTGTTACTTACACTGGGCTATATTTGCAATGATGTAACTATATCCTACAATTCTGGATATGTTGCTTTGCTGTTTTTCTCTGATTAACATTTTTAAAAAGGCTTTCAGCAGCAGTCTTTCAATTAAAGCTTTTTGCTAGATCTTATCTATCTTTTTGTGTCTCTGTCTAAATTGATAGGCTGCCCTTCCCACAGAGGCTTGGGCAGCTTACAGTCCATAAAATAGTAAAATTAATGTAATAAAAACTCCCACCCTTACCCCACAACCCTATTCAAAAACCCAACCAACCACTATCTGCCTGCTAAATGCCTTTTCAAATAAAACATTTTACATCACCTCCAGAAGATGCTTAGGTTCAAGTGAACCTCCTGGGGACTTGACACTTAATGGCTGTATTGAGTTGGAGGATTAGGAAGATGGATTATGGGTGTGGGCGGGTAGCTGCTTGTATATGTTTTTATGTGTTTTGTAAACTGCCCTGAGCCTTATTGGGAAGGATAGGGTATAAACTGGAAAAATAAAGGACATTAATTTTTTTAAGTATAAGTTAATACTTTTGCGATGGAAATATTTTCAACAGCTTTAGTTTTTATTGGGTCTTATTTGTAGTCCCATTTTACACTGCTAGACTTTAGCTTGTGCTGTGTGTTTATAATACTTGTATTTTAATCCTTACAGACCATATGGCCTTGCTGTGGAGCATAGAGACAGGGAAGTGCCTCGTCAAGTATGTTGGGCATGTTGGATCAGGTAAGAGGAGATCTGGAATAAAAACAGTTGGTTACCAAAAATGCAGGAGATTTGTTTTTTTATTTATTTTTATTTAAGAAAAATGTATAACCCGCACCCTACTGCACATTGGCAGCCCGGGGCAGTGTACAACATAAAATATAACAATAAAATCATTAAAAATACAACATTATATATATAAATTATATAAATAAATAAAATGGGCAAATATAAAATAGCAGCTGACAAATACCCCTTTCCTCAAAGGCCTGGTGGAGCAACCAGGTCTTACAACACCTACTGAAAGAGGGGAGATCAGGGGAAAGACGGGCCTCCGATGGGAGAGAGTTCCACAGCCGAGGCGCAGCCACCGAGAACGCCCTCCCCGCCACCTAGGGGACCTCAAGTTGGGTGCCCCTGGCCGACCACAGGGACTGCAAAATGACCCGAGGCTTGAGGCGGTCTTGCAGGAAACCAGGACCCAAACTATTTAGGGCTTTATAAGTCATAACCAACACCTTGAATTGGGCCTGGAAGACAATAGGCAGCCAGTGCAGAGTCCGGAGCACCGGTGTAATGTGCTCGCGGCAACCTGTTCCTGTTAGGAGGTGGGCCGCCGCATTCTGCACCAACTGCAGCCTCTGAACCGTCGCCAAGGGTAGCCTCACGTAGAGTGCATTACAGTAATCCAGTTGGGAGGTAATGAAAGCATGGATGATGGTGGCCAGATCCGAGTCCGAGACATTCGGCCGAAGCCGTCGTACAAGGTGTAGTTGACGAAATGCTCCTCTTGCCACGGCCTCCACCTGACAATCCAGGAGGAGCTGCTGGTCAAGGAGCACCCCCAGACTACAGACCTGAGTGACCCCCGCCATCGGCTCTCTGGAAGCAGACGCTTGGGAGCCGTTCGGTTGACAGCCTCAGCCAACAAGTTCTTCCAGAAGGCAATGAGGTCATCAAGTGAATGATCATCAAGATCAGAAGGCATCTCCCCTAGAGTATTCCGGAACCTCTCAGGTTCCATAAGTCTCAGGGAACGAACCCAACGAACCAGACCTTCACTTTGCTGGGGGCAGACATGCGCTAGGAGACTGGTCCGGAGGGGGTAATGATCCGTCCATGAAGGGTGAAACCAATGCATCCCCCACCACCGGATCCCCCGCCTCAAGGCCAGTGCAGAACATCAGGTCAAGGGTATGTCCCCTCTCATGTGTCGGGCCCTTAACCCTCTGAGACAGTCCCATGGTTGTCATGGCGTCCATGAACTCACACTCTACTCCCCCTAAACTGGCATCGGCGTGGATATTGAAATCCCCAAGACCAAAGTCAGGTACAGGTAGGTGTGCGGTATACCAACAGCAGCCCTAATCTGTCTCCTGCCAAATCGAACACAAGGTGGACCCCCTCCATGCCCACGATGGTCTGCACAGGATACCGCCTCACAGACCAAGTGACCTTAAAAACAACAGCTACACCACCTCCCCACCCCTCTGATTTAGGGTGATGCTGCACAGAGTACCCAACTGGAACAAGGTCAGCCAATATCAGCCCCTATTCACTGTCCAGCCAGGTCTCTATAATGCATACGAGGTC
>QEPC01013748.1:4500641-4522126 GCA_003113815.1 Sphenodon punctatus
CTTGGTCCCTCCAGCTAGAGTTCTAGCTCATTCGACCCGCTCAGCCTCCACTAATTGGGCGTTCCGGGCCAGGGCTCCGACATTAGAAATTTGCAGAGCGGCTACGTGGAGAAGTCTCCACACATTCACGAAGCACTATAAAATAGATCGCTTCGAGTCTGCAGAAGCCGCCTTTGGGAGGCGGGTGCTTCAGGGGGTTTTAGATCCTCAATAAGCGCCCAGTCCCTCCCGTCTAATATATTACTGCTTTGGTACCTCCCACTGTCCGAATTACCGGACGAGAGGGCATAGAAAGAGGAATTGGGTTCCTTACCTTGGGAATTCCTTTTCTATGTCCCTCGAGGGAGGTCATTCGGCCCACCCAGAGTTCCTGGGCGCTGAATTAACTCTTGTACTGTTTAGTTGTATGTTACCCCTTCGGGGGTCTCGTTACTAATATATGTTAAGTTTTTCAGATAAGCTTGGTCCTCGGCTTATTACTTCTGGGATGGCGGGGGAGCGTTCTCCCCACGTGCTCCCAGCAAAGTTGTGCTGCCTCCTAGTGGTCGTCGGGGAGATCGCTCCCACTGTCCGAATGACCTCCCTCGAGGGACATAGAAAAGGAATTCCCAAGGTAAGGAACCCAATTCCTCTATCCCGCCTCCCCCAGTCCTCACCTAAGGGCTGCACCCAAGGGCCCTTTGGCGTGGCTCTTAGGTGTGCGGCCTGTGGCGATGCCGGGCCACCCCACCTCTTAACCCCCCCACCCACCTGAAGTCTCCCAGGGAAGGGCAGGAGCCCCCTACCTCGTCCCCGCCCCTCCTGCAATGGAGGGGGGACGACAGCTGTCCCGGGGGGCTCACTCCCTCTCCCACGGGGCGAGCCTACCTGGCTCCCAGCCCCCAGTGATGGGATGGGCGTCTGACTTGTCCTGGCAATGGCGACAGCGGTAATCTTTGGGCTACCCGCCTGGTGGGGAGTAGAGGCGGCGGCGGTAACGCCGTGTATAATATGTGTATAATCTAGTTTCTTTAGCTCGGTTGGTCAGTCTTAGAAGACTTTTCTTCATCTTAAAAATTCAGTCATAGTTTTCAAGGGAAGAACACACCTTATTGTAAGACTTTTTTATAGACTTTTCAATCTATGCTACATATAATTTCCAAATACGCAGTCTGTTTATTTGCACATAAAATAGCACTTAAATTTTAACAGATGGTTTAGTACTACTTGTGCTTTCAAATATTTGGAACCCATAATCATTTTCCTGGGGAAACAGTGGCATTGTTACGTGCTTTTAAAATGTTGTTAGCCGCCCTGAGATGCTTGTAGCAAAAGGGGGCAGCATATCAATTTTAATAATAAATAAAATCATGTTAAAAGTCCCAGATCTTTCATTACATACACACATTCAATTTTGTGCCAGATTTAACTGGCTAAAGGTGAAAGATAAAAGTTGTGATTAATTTCATAGGGCCAGAAATGGTATTGGCTTACTTTGCTATTTGAAAAGCAAAAATGGCATGTAAGTGCTTCATTCCCATTGAAAATTAATGTGTGTAAGGTGCCTAAATGCTATTTTGCTTCTGAAAAATCTTTTCCTTCATCTATATACAGAAAACTGAACTGAAGCTTCACAATGAAGCTTTTAGACTGATCATAAAATTCTCATTGACTTGCAAGACTCATTTTAACTAGTTCACATAAAGCAATCAAAATGCAAAACACTGTAAATCAGGGCACTATAGAGATACCCTTTTGAAGTAAATAAAGTTTGAACAAATCGGTTTTAGCTCTCTCACTTTTTTTCCCAAAGAACAAGGGCTGTTTAAGAATGTTACGTTGAAATGTTAATTTACAGGCATAAACGTTTGTTTAAACCTCTTAAACAGAGTAGGTATCTTTTTAAAGTGGTAATCCTTTCAAAGCATGTGAGGAAGGAAAACTCAGTCACTGGAGAAATTGCTGGAAGTATGTAATGAACAGAAAAGTTTGAGAAGCTCAGTTTGAACTACAGCTCTTAGGCAGCTTTTATACAAGTGGCACGTGCTCGCGGGATGTCATCACGTGGCTTTTCAAATTACCACAGATCAGTGGTACCTTGATATCGCGACTTCTCGCGTGTCATCACCGCTCGCGCATTCTTTTAATACCGCGGATTAAATACCTCGATATTGAGGTATTTAATCCGCGGTATTAAAAGAATGTGCGAGCGATGATGACACATGAAGTCTCGTTTAAAAGCCACCCGCGATAATTTGAAAAGTCACGTGATAACATCCTGCGAGCACGTCGCTTCTCTAAAAGCAGCCTTAGAAATCTGAAGATATTTTTAGTAATCAGCATGTATTAGGAGAGCTAGCATAAACTCTGTGTATAATAAACATGTCTGCTTAGGTTTAAGTACCTTGATAGTGCACTGATTTTACTGCTCATACTCTTTTGGGGAGCTACTAGCTATCAGAAGCCGCAAAATTACTCATATCTGAGTAATTCCCAAAATCAACGTATCTGGACTTCTTATATTGTGAAAAATATTATAAAAGTCTTTCTTTCAAAATGTGTGTTGCTGTGATTTCATTAGGCTAAAGTCTTTTTCTTTTACACAGTGAATTCCATAAAGTTCCATCCAACAGAACAAGTAGCTCTTACAGGTAAGCAAATAAATCCCTTCATTCTGCACACGTCACTGCATTACTGTACTATGCCAAGTACTCTTCTGAATAACTTGATGGTCATGTTTGTTATCATTGTGTTTTTCTCTCTCCACTATCTTGTTTCCATCTTGCTGCATCATGCAACATCCTGGCCACCAAGACGCTATTAAATCTAGCTACACCAATCCCATTTACAGGAAAATCAGATTTTCGTGTAAATGGCATTGTTGTAGCTAGGTTTAATATGGTCATGGGGCAAGTGATATTAACTGGGCCCCATGCCAACCAGGACATAGGGGGCAGGTGGTAGGCCAGGGCAGCAGGGGGAGACGGGTGGGCACTGTGCGAGGCTAAGGCACGGGGCAGTTCCTGAAGCACAAGATGCATTGAGGTAGCAGGGGGAAGTAAGACATTGGAACAGATCAGGGGTTGGGCGCAGTGGGATAGGGGAGACGAGGCTTTCCTGGGGGTAGGGGATAAAGGTGAGATGCTGGGGGTGAGGTGGCAGCCACTGATAGACATGGTACCAGTTCCTGCCTCATGGTGGGAGGCAGAGGCAGCTCTGACAGACGGAGAGCAGACGTTTTGTGTGTCTTCAGATGAGACAGGGAGAGGAAGCTACCACCTTGGGTGGTATTGCACCACCTTGGACAGCTGGGATACATGATGGGATGGGATACTTGGACAGCTGGGATACATCCTTACCCCCCACCCCCACCCTGTGGTGCTGGTTGGAAACAGCTGCATGTGACATGTCGCGGAGCAGGAAAACCTGTGTGGCTGGGCCCTTTCTGCCTGTCTCATTGCAAGCTCCACTGTGGGGTGACGCACGACCATGTCACAGCTGGGAGTGGGCTTTTAAGTTGGACCAGGGGTGGGAGGCGGGGCCGGGTGCACGCTTGTTTGTGTGGTTGGTACCACGGCCCTCTGAAACCATGGTGGTGGCCTCAACAGGAGGCCGGTTTGCCTGGCCTCCCTGTGACCGTGTGTCTGACTCCCTGTGCTTACCCCGCTATGCGGCGATGGCGATTGGGCCCATGTCACTCGTGTAGAGACACCCATTGATTTCCCAATGGGGCTGGCCCTACTGCCTTCCCTGGAAGCCTAGTTGGCTCCACTTGTCCCTCCTCTAACTACGCCCCTGGTAAATGGACACAAGTCCTCACTAATACAAATAAAAAAAATACTCCTCATCCAGACTGCAAAACATGCCACTTCATTGGAATGGATTTTCCAGATCTGAGACTTTATTATTTGCTTCATTCTTGCTTATAGGGCTGGAGATCAGCCATAATAGCTTCACGTATAATATAGGCAGTTCTGGTGCAAAGACCAGATTATTAGATGAGTTTCCCAGCAATCCATTTCATCATATTCTGAAACCCAGAGTCCAAAATTCTGTAAGTGGAATAAATTGTGCAGATTACTGGATGCAAATGAGTTCTCCATCATGCCATCCATCACTTTTGGACATCTCTTATCTTTAAAACTACAAAATATCACACAGATACCTTGGCTATCTGGGGTGTGTTGCTTTCTTTCAGGCAGGGATTGTGGGCTTTATCTGCCTGACAACTATTGTGTTCCCATTGCCCCAGGATATATGCCAACAGATGACAATACTGGCACCTCATTAACTAGCTTACAGTGATCTTCAGGGTGTAGTTCTGCACTGCCAGAGACAATTCCTGTAATAATTGGGCAATCGCAGCAGCGCAGAATTCTCTCAGGGCTCTGCATATAACTGGGTATGGATCCAGCAGTACCTTTTACATCATCTTATGCACTTGAAGTATTTTGTTATAAGTCAGAGCATGTGTGAGAGATGATATGTTACAGTAAAATCATATATTCCTTTAAAGGATACATTACACAATTTTCACGTAGCATCTGGTAGGTCCTTAGCCTTACAAAATATGACACCACATTGTACTACTGAAGGAAGAAAAGGGATTATTGATTCATTTGTTGTTTAGGTTCTTCAAAGCATGCCCAGGGTTTTTGGGTGCAGTACCAACATTTGAAGGAAAAACCTTTGGGTATAGTAATAGGAACAAAACTGTCAGAAGATTTTGTTCTTTCCTAAAGCACCTAGAGTATATGACATGGCTTAACTGTAAAAACTCATTCAGATTTGTTCATAATAATTTACTATATTGGGACAGAAGGCTGATGAAAATTGTCAAGTATTAAGTATTCTCCCTCTGTCTCCTGTCGGTGATCCTTTGGGTAGCTCTACGGATGACCGTCAGGAGGCAGAAGAAGAAAAAACCTTCTGCGCATGCGTGGAGCTGCCCATCCATCTTGCCTCAGTCTTTTTCTTCTGCCTTCGGCCGTCGGAGGCAAATCAGGGCTTCTCCCTTACCTGAAAAAGAAGAGGAGACGACGGTTTACATTTTGCGGGGCTTGTCGAGCTCCACTGGAAAAGGAAAAGCGGGGCATTAGGGGCGGCGAGTTTCTTTCCCTCTCCGTGCACAGGGAGGATCGCACACGTCTACCAGGTTGCCGCGCAATGTGCCCGGGAACCGGGGAGCAAAGCGACTCCGGGGAAAGAGGCAGCTGCCTATCCCCGGTGGTGAGGAGGTTGTAGAGCCTTGCTGGTAAAAGTCTCCTCCCGCTTAGGGCCCTGACACCGCTCGGCGGGGTTTGGGCCAGGCCGTATCAGGCGCCAGACTTCCCCTCCCACCTCCCCCAGCAGATCATGGACGGAACAGGGGCTGGCACACCGCCTCAAGCAGCGCCGCTCCAGGAAGGGTGCCTGCCAGAGGGGGACATAACAGCCAGAATAGACAGGATCCTGGTAGCGCTGGAGCGCTTGACAGAGGTACAGGGGAAAGGGGCCCGAACCAATCCCCTCTGTGTTTCCCCTCCACAAGAATTAGGGGTGGGAAATGCCCCTCTCCCGGATTCCCACCCTCAGAGATCAAGGGCGGGGAAAATGACCCTCAGGCCCTGCATGGGGAGGAATAGCCCCTCTTCCCGCAGTAGGGAGAGCGGGAAAAGCCCTAAGCAAGGGACAAAGCAAGGCGCCCAAGCGCCCTCTAGGGGGGGACCCCTTGCAAAGCTGTTCAGATCCCCTAGGCTCTCAGAAGGGGACAGTGAGGAGGAGACCGGACCTAAGAGGCCACAAAATGGAGCACAACCAGAGTTGGCCTCAGATTCTGAACACGATTCAGAACAGGATTGGGAGGATATAGAGGAGCCTGTGCCACAGGACCCGCCACAGGACTCTGACAGGGACAGACAGTTCCCACTACAGTTTAAGACCGAGTTTATGGCCCAGGTGGCAAAAACACTCCAGCTAGTGGAGAAGCCCCCGAAGGACACATCCTCCGACTCACAGGAGGAGGAGGAGCGGGATTACATCCCCTCTGTGCATGGGAAGGTTTCTAGTTTCCCATTGGACAAGGCCTTTGAGAGGGTGATATTACAGGAATGGAAGCAGCCAGAGAAGAGTTAGAGAATAAGACTCAATCTTCTCTGTACTCGCTGTCTAGAAAGAAGGAACCTCTCCTAAAAAAAAACACCAAGGTGGATGCAGCAGCAGTCTCACTAGCTAAACAGACTGTGTTCCCTACCAAGGGAGACTGCTACCCTAAGGACACCACCGACAGGGCGATAGAGAACGTGCTGCGCAGGGGTCTAGAGTATTCAGCTACAACAATGAGGATTAGCCTCCTTTCATCCTGTGTGACCAGGGCTCTCCTGGCCTGGATGCAGGAGGCCCAGAACTCAAACATCTCAGAGAGGAGGGCACAGGTGTTGTCGGCATGCATTAACTTGGCATCTGCTTTCTTAGCCGATTCAACAATGGATTCTATGACTTGGGCCGCCAGAACAGTGGCTAGTTCTGTTTCGGCCAGGCGTAAACTTTGGCTCAGAACTTGGGAGGGTGATGCCATGGCAAAGAACCTTCTCGCGGCTTCCCCCTATAAGGAGTTTAAACTGTTCTGTGTCTGTTTGGAAAAAGTGCTGGCGGATGCCAAAAATAAGTCAAAGCAAAAGAACTTGCAGCAAATGGGCTCCAAAAAGAATTTTTTTTGTGGCCCCAACTATAGGCCCAGGGGGACATATAGCACAGGGTACAGTGCTTTTAAGAGATTCCAGGGACAGTATAGATATGATCAATCTGGCTGTTTCGCCCCCCGTAGAGGTGGCAGGGGCCAGGGCTTCAGGCAGGACAAGCAGAAATCCAGGGGATTCGCACAGGGTCCCCGAAAGCAAGAGGCATGACTATTCAGGAGAAGCAGAGGTAGGAGGCAGGCTGCAGGGTTTCTCAGACGTGTGGGCTCAGTCAGTCTCCGATGGCTGGGTGCTGGAGTGTGTAACCCAAGGTTATCATATAGAATTCAGAACGAACCCAAGAAACAGCTTCATGGTTTCCCCAAAATCAGGGTGTGTAGGGAAACACCTGGCCATGCTCCAGGGGCTGCAGAGGCTCAGATCGATCAGGGCAATAGAGCCGGTTCCTCTAGACCAACGGGGTCAGGGCTTGTACTCCCTGCTGTTTCTGGTGGCGAAGAAGTCAGGCTCCTGGTGGGCAGTATTGGATCTAAAACGGTTGAACAAGGTAGTAAGAACCCAAAAGTTCAAAATGGAGATGGTGTCATCAATCTGCCAGAGCATCAGGAAGGGGGATTGGCTAGCATTCCTGGATCTCAGGGATGCGTATCTCCACATTCCTGTTTGGGAGCCTCATTGGCAATGGCTTCGTTTTTGCTATCAAGGGACCCACTTCCAATTCAGGGCCCTCCCCTTTGGACTCTCCTCGGCACCGAGGACCTTCACCAATTCTGTTGATTCTGTTGGTGGCGAACCTCCGGAAAGAGGGAATTCATGTGTACTCTTATCTCGACGACCTACTGGTTCGTCCTCAAGGCCGAGACAAAGTCCAGAGAGTCCTGCTCAGGATCACCCAGTACTTAGGGGACCACGGCTTCTTAATAAACCACGGCAAGAATCATCTGGAACCGTCACATACGATGGAGCATCTCGGGGTGTGGCTAGATATGATCTCAGGAACTGCATACATCCCTGTCAGCAGGCAAGAGAAGATCAGATCACAAATCCAACTTCTGAGCCACCAAAAGAAGACAAGATTGAAGGATCTGGCCCAGTTACTGGGACTACTGGTGTCCTGCACCAAGCAGGTGCAGTGGGCCTGTTTCCACCTTCGACTCTTGCAGCAGCTGCTGCGTCCTTTGCAGCAAGAGCTCACCAGAGGGCTCAACCCTTGGGTCAGGATATCAGGAAGTTTTCCAAACTCAATGTCTTGGTGGTTAGATCTAGCAACTTTCGAGACGGGCGTTCCGCTAGGGGAGCCAAACCGGACGGTCATGACAATAGACGCGAGCCTGATGGGATGGGGGGCCCACATGGGAACCACATCAGTTCAGGGGTGGTGGTCACACCTCGACAGGAGACAGAGCATCAATGTCCTAGAATTGAAAGCGATCCCTTACAAATCTGGGTGCACTCTGTGCCCGGTGTGGCAACTTCTTATTCTTTCAAATCTAGAGCTTCTTACGACAAAATATGCAGGGCGGCCACCTGGTCGTCCCTGCATACTTTCGTGAAGCATTATAAGCTAGACCTGTTTAGATCAGCCCAGGTGGCTTTTGGCAGGAGGGTTCTGCAGACAGTTCTGGAGTCTCCCAGGGCTGTTTGCTCCCACTCTTAAGGACTCAGGTATATCACAACAGATCACTGACAGGAGACAGAGGGAGAAAGAAAAATTGGTCACCTACCTTGGTGAATTTGTTACTTCTCTGTCGTACTGTCAGTGATCCGGCCCTCCCTGTCAAACAGCACTGGTTAAGGTAGGGAGTCGATTCTGGGGGTACCCCCTTTTTAGTTGATTAGGGAGAAGCAAGTTGGCATAGTTCAGTTCTCTTGTTAATTCCAGGTGGACTGTGGGGGGCACACTAATGGATGTGTTAAGTAGTTCATAGCAGTGTGGAGACGATCCTCGGCTTGGTTACGGACTGAGGCAAGATGGATGGGCAGCTCCACGCATGTGCAGAAGGTTTTTTCTTTTTCTGCCTCCTGATGGTCATCCATAGAGCTACCCAATGGATCACTGACAGTACGACAGAGAAGAAACAAATTCACCAAGGTAGGTGACTTTTTGTTTCTCAGCAGGTCATCTTCCCTAGAAAGTAAGGTGGCAATCCACAAACCACTTATGCTAGAGTAGTGTGAAGTAAGTGGTTTGTGGATCGTGGTTGAAGTAATTGTTTACATTGTTTTCAGAAGTAATTAAGTCAGATGGCTTCTCCTATTTTGAATAATGAACCACGTTTGCAGCAACACTGATGCCAAGGATACAACCATTTAATTTGTTGATCCACATCAGAATGGTCATTACCCAAATCTGTTACTCATGCCGCAGAGCCAAAATACATGAAAACAAAACGTCTTCTGCTTTAGCATGTGTTTACAGAAATGTTAATTTTCTTTCTCTGCAGCATCTGGAGACCAGACGGCTCACATCTGGAGATACATGGTGCAGTTGCCTGCCCCTCAGCCAACAGCAGACTGCAACGTAAGCCCTGTCTGTATAAACTAATCTTAGAAAAACTTCATTAGATTTGGATGTTGTGATTATATATGATTGTGCTTGCTTGAAGGAAACACTGTCACTTCAGACTTCGATAAAGTTAGATTTTATAAGACACTTTAGAAAAGCCTCTGCTTGATAGACATTTCATTTCTTTTGGGAGAAGAAAATATGGAAGAGCTTTAAAATAATGGCACCCCGATCCAAGGTCCATGCACACACGTGCATGCGTGGAGACAAAACCTACCCTGCGTGTATGCATGCTATGTGAACATGATGCCACAGTCGAAGTCCATGACCACACTTTGCCATCACCTGGCAGAGGGAGAGGAAGGGCTGTGCCAGCAGATGCAGGTGGTGGTCTTTGATTGTGGTGCTATACATGCATGTGGTGTGTGCATGCACTCAGGGTAGATTTGGTCTGCTTGTGTGTGTCATCCTTGGATCTCGGGGCCTTAGTGAGGTACTCATGAAATTTCATAGACGCAAAGGCACTGAGAATATTTTGAGACATTGTTCTCTCTGCTCCATCAAGTCTCTTTCCCTCTCCAGACTGTCAAACACCCACCCAACAGGCCTCTGAACTGTTGACTGTGATATTAGCAGCAGCTAAACTAAACCCCCTCTTTCTCTCTTCCAGCTCTTCTGTGAAATTAGTCAATTTTATTGGAAGGTTTCAGACGTCTTTAAAGATATATGCACAGACAAGGATGTAAATGTTCAATAACATGTTTATTGAATGTTTCCTTTGCAAAGTTTCTAATTCTGCATTGCAGCCTTGAGAATCTGAAAATGACTGAAGTGATACTGTCTTAGCAGAGAAGGATGCCCTAAGCAAGGAGAATAAAATTGAAAGCAAAATTAGGCTTTTAAAATGGCACAATAATCTGAAGTATAGTTAATATTCAAGCACATTGCTAAAAAAATATAAAAAATAACAGGCATACAAGGTTTCTCAAAACTATGTATATTTCTGTTTTAGCTAGCTTGAATTTTGAATAGGTGGGATAGTTGTGGTAAATCTCTACACTTGGGTCACTGTGTTTATCAAAACTTTGGGTAGGAGTTCCCCAAGCACAATGTTCCAAAATGCTGATTTCAGCATGTCTCTCATGTCAGCCCCTGCATGCCAGGACTGCAGCTTTCTCTTGCTGCCAGTTCATTTCAAACTGTACGTAGAGACTGCAACAGCTGACTGTTTAGCGGCCTCTATAACCTGATTAAGCACTTCATTACCTTGAATGTGCTGTAGCTGCTACCTCAGTATTTCATAGTTGATTGGACTAAGCCCCATCATTCTTGTTTCCTGCATCTGATGGCTTTGCATGTGTCTGTCACTTAACCCAGGGTATCTCATTCTTTGGATGTTAACCAACAAGATGGTAGCCCACACTAGGTGGTGTCCACACACCTGTTGGTTAGATGTTCGCCCCCACTGGCCACCACCCACCAGACACTCAGCCTTCACTCATGGCAGGTTCCTGGAACATGCAGAGCCCACCATACAGGCCAATGCCCACCATACAGGTCAACACAGAACAAGGTCCACCATACAGGTTAATATGTCTACTTCCCATCAATTAGGTTTCATGCAGCCTCTGCACGTACAGCTCCACCAGCACCATAGAGTTGCAGGTGAAAAGCCCAGAGCATTCCAAAGAGCAACCACTTCCGGCCCCTCTCTCCGCTCTTGGTCTTACTGGTGCGCATGTAACATCGGCCTTAAAAGCCTACCGTGCCATTTTCAAACATGCATTCTCACAGCTCTTCCTGGTTGGCAGTATGTATCTGACACTTGCTCTTTCCCAGCCATTGCATTCTTTGTAACAACTTGCAGTGAATTGCAATTGCTGGGACTATCGCTCAAACCAACAGCCAGACAACAACCAGCACTGTACCCCTACCATGCAATCGCAGTTGCCCTCTGCCTGCCAGTGCTGTATTTCCTGGACTGAGAAGAGACTAAGGCCTTCATTGCTTTTGGGGGTGATGAAGTGCTAAAGGAACGAGGTGGTGTTCCAAGAGATCTTGGCCCAGATGGTGCAGCAGGGCTACACCGGGACATTAACCAGTGACAGCAATGGGCCAAGGACCTGAGGAACAGATACAAAGAGATCCAGCACAACAACTTAATCTCCAGCTGTGTGTGGCAAATATCGTCCTATTGCAAGCTCTTTGACGGGTTCCTCTGTGGAAGAAGCCATCATTGCATCCTGCCTGTATGGCTGTACCTTTGAAAGTAACTAGAAGCAGGTGGGTATGGCTTCTCCCACTGCCGTTGCAACTGCTCCCAGGACGGAAGCCACAGCTGCCAGCGGACATCCCTTCATTCCTGTCCTTGCTGTGGAGCCAACACAGGTCAATACCGACACTGTATGTAACCCATCCTTAGAGGCAGCCTGTGTGTCCATAGGGTGGCACATGCGCACACTGTGGTTCTGTGTATTCGTGATGGAGTACAGATACTTCTAAACCCTGCTGCAGTTCCAAGTTCAGTAGAATGGAAGAGTGGGAGCCCTGGATGAGATAAGGGTGAGCGAACGAGATCAAACTTTTCTGGATGTTTGTGCACTGCCAGAAATAGGTCAATCACTAACGGAGACTGGACATTCCCTGCTGTTTGTTTTCATCACTGCCCTGATGACGATAAGAGGATACCCACGGGGCCATGAGGAGTGCCTTGATCTTATGACAGAGTTGAGTCTCTTCAGGGAGACAAGTGACTTGTGGTACAGGAAGTGTGAACTGTGAGTGAAGAAGAGATTGTTGCCCTTGTGAGGCTTGGACAATTGGAGAAGGGCAGAGTACCCTCACGAGCAGGGATGTTTTCTGCTCCCTCCTCCCCTCCCTCACGGTATGGTGTCAGGGACCCTTGTTCACTGCATTTTCCCCATTGATGCCAATGGGGAAAGCACAGTGAACACAGGGGCCGTGAATGCAGAACATGCTAGAGAGCGCATACAGGAGGTGCATGTTTGACAGGTGGTTTTATGCAGGAGAAGAATTTCCAACAGCAGAGTGGATGAGACCCCAATACCGCTGTCTAAATGTTTGATTAAAAAGACGTGTTTGAGGTGTTTTTCTTGTTGGGACTAAATCCAAGATGGCCGTACTGAACGACCAGTCAAGAAACTAGAGCCCTGATCCTGACAATACACACGCTGCATTTATTCACATGTAATTCCATAATTTCTTATGGCTACAGCAGAAGCTAAATGCTAAATAAACGTGTGTGCACGTAAAGGAATGAATCCTGTTTGCGAACAAGAAGTTAGAAATTGTGTTACTTCAGGGGACAAGCTCTGCCGCGGTAACCCTCGTAGAAGAGCAAGGCAACTTCCTAATTATATAATTTTTAGGTGACAGAGATATGATATTTATAGGAATATTGCTATGTTCTGAATTACTATTGTTACAGCTAGTTATCACTTAGGTTGCTCACATTGTTCTAGTATGTATGTGTATATTGTGTGCCTATGGTAAAAGTTAGGCAAAACTAGTTGAATATAAGGGATTGGGCTTTTAGCCCTTCGTAAAATGAGATACCAATTTTTATTGTAGGTGTAGGTGGCTGCCTCAAATGTAGGCGGTTGCTTTAAATTCTGTCTTAAAACTCTGTGTCAGAGATGGCAAGTTGCAACTAGGACATTTAAAGTTGTATTAGGTATGTGAGCCTGAACTAAATCAAGTAGACTAATAATATACTATTAAAGAGAAGTGGCAGGTTATAGTTACGATCTCTTGTCCCTCTGATCTAGCCTGATTTTGTTAATTTATGTCAACTATTAGCTAAAATTTCTAATGGCATTGAACTACTGGTTTTGCAGAGTGTGGCGCATAACATTATTACTCTGTTCCATATTTTTTCTATTCTACACAATTTTATTATTTTATGTTTTATATGTTATGTTACATGTTATGTCTTTGTATGGTTTTGTATGTACGTCTTTTGTGATGGCCATGGCGAAAGCCTGAGCCGAAATAATTGACATTAATGAGGGTACATGCTCATGAGTGCAACATGTGTTTTCAGGCATATAACTCTTTCTAGAAATCATGATCAGGGCCCCGAGGGAAATGCAGGTCTGCGATTCGCAGATTTCCTGCAGAATTCCCTGTCTCTTATACACATCTAGATGTGTATAAGAGACAGGTGTCGCCCTGAGACACCCCGTGGGAGGGGCCAGGAAGTATGAGCGCACTGGATGGAGCAGTTGCTGCCGCCATCTCTGGTAAGGCAATTCATTTTCTAAACTGGGAAGGGGAAGGGGGGGAGGCAAGCAAGCCCTGGCAGCTGGGGAGGGGAAACCCCGAGGGTTTGACCAGTGCGGGGGGAGGCAAGCCCTGCCCCCCCCATGGTAAATTGCGCTGAGGCGCAGAATTGGGCCCTGACTCCGCGGAATTTTTTTAAAAATTCCGCAGAAGAATCGGGGCCCTGATCATTATTGCCTTAAATGGGTAGGTAAAGTTTACTTATCAGCTTTGTGCTATTCCAAATGATAAAATCATAATACATAAAAATTGACAAGCTCATAAAATCGCAAGGAAATATTAGAAATGGCAATTAGAATTATTCAGCAATTAAGATGGTTAAAATTGATGAACATAATTAAAATTAATCATTTAAGATAAACAATTAAAATTAACTTTGAACGGAGATTAAAACCCAAGGCTGATTCTGAATTTGTTTGATAAGAACACACACACAGCTACTGCATGAATTGTTTGATATTGTTTGCTTCCCAATAAAAACAGCAATCTGTCTGATACGGGCAAATGAGACAGTTGTTCGTTTACATAGAGGGGAGAATGTCTATTCTATAAGGACATTAAAAGAAACTAGCTATCAAAATGGTAATGGGGAAATTCTTAACCCCCACCCTCCTGACGTGGGCATAAAGGAATATTATTGTACCTGCCCAGAAGAACGTATGTGTGCATTAAGATTGCCTTAAATGTTATCGCTTGTACATAACTATTGATTCCCAATTTACCAACCCCCGTTGCCCCATTTTAAGACTTAAGTATAATCCTGTGGACCCCTCCTCAAACTTCCACAAAAACGTACAGAGGATATTGTGTCAGGATGATGACTGGATCTTGGGATCCTATCTCATAGCTATCCTATCTCATAGCTTGGGTACTTCTGCTTCAGTACATCTGTTTTTTCTCATGACATTTATAGTGGGTTTTTGTGAGTTAGCTCGGCCTTGCGAAGCAAAGCTTAGGGGGAAGTCTCTCCTCCTCTCCCTTCACTGGCTCCCCCTTCCTGAACGTATCCTGTTCAAGCTCCTGGTTTTCACATTCAAATCGCTCCACGACCAAGCTCCCCCTTATCTCTCGGACCTAATCTCCCTACGCACTCCTGCACGTGCCCTCCGCTCTTCCGTTGTACCCACCCTTACTCTCCCTCGTTTCTCCTGCTCGCCCAACCGCCTCCGTCCCTTCTCCCTCGCTGCCCCACATGCCTGGAACTCCCTCCCTGCCCACATCCGCCTTGCCTCCTCCCTCCGCTCCTTCAAATCCATCCTCCAGACCCACCTTTTCCATGCTGCCTTTCCCAATGCCCGCTAGCCTTTCCCCTTACTCTTACTGTCAGCCCTCCTCTGCTGACTGCTGCTACCAACTTCATTGTAACCAAGCCAAGCACATGCACCTGAGACTTCGCATCCGCCTGAATGTTTCTTTGTCTTCTCCCATGTCTCTCCCACTGTCCCCTCCCCCTGTCTCCCCCCCCTTTGTTTTTGTCTCTTAGATTGTAAGCCACAGGCAGGGACCGCATCTAATTCTATGTTCTGTACAGCACCAGGTCATGCGACTGGCGCTTTATAAATAACTAATAATAATAATAATAAGTCATTTTAACCAGACACATAGTTTTTGTGATTCTGTGATTACTGAAATTATTCCAGAAATTGCTTCTGCAAGTACGGAACCTGGGCAGAGCAGGAAGCAGTAGGCATGCCCATCACTTGAGGAGAGTGCTGTGTGCACATCCTGCTTCTCACTCTGCATGTTCTCCCACTAGCACTACGTGCTCCCATAGAACTAGTGTTGGATTGACACTGGTAGGAGCTGAGCAACAGGATGACACTAGCATCACCCCCGCCCCAAAGATGCCATGGAAAATGGTGGGAGTGGGGTTAGTTTCCCTTGCTCCTGGAGTGGTGCTGTGTGCATGATAGGGGTGGGGGTTTGGTAGTTGGTGCTGGCGTCGCTGGGCTGTTGTGTGACTCGCTCAGTGTTGGTTGCTGCATCTGGCAGCCTGTCTTCAGCTCCCAGAATCAGCCTTTCAAGCCATTGTCTGAGGAACTGAGCATTAACTCCACACTGTTTACCAACTGCCCTCTCCTGCTCGAGCCACTGCAGTGGTGAGCAAGAGCAGCCAGATTCAGTGGTTACCACCTTGCTTCTGCAGTGACAGCCGAAGCAATGTTTACAGATATACAGCTGGGTTTTTGGGAGCTTGAGCCATTTCCTCCAGTGCTTGTCTGTCACTGCTCCAGCACTGTTTCTAGCTCTCTCCACCACCCCAATACCTGTCCTAGCAGCGCCCTAGCATTCTTTGCCACATAATACCCAAACCGCAAGATAATTCAAATTCTGCAGGCTTAATAAACTATGCCAATCAAGGAGATTATATTTTCCAGTTGCAGAATTCTCATGGAATTCTACTTACCTTTTTTGGAATTTGGATTTATTTATTTTTTGGCAGAAAATATGTCTCTTTTTTTCAACTCTTAAAAGTTTGTACAGGGAATCATGAGTTTATTAATCTTGCAGAGCAAACTCATGTCAACAAGCCTGGAGGGATATTTAAACATCACATTATGTGGCACTAACTCTGTTGTACTACAAGCCAAATAGCCAAAACTTGCAGTTATAGTAGTTAACTTCTGTAGTATGTTAGGAATAAATGACAGTTCACTAAAGCAAATACATTATTTATTTATTTTTAAACTAAACATTTTTAGCTGCGTTAAACGTTAGTTTACCTTGGAGAAAGGGCCGAATATACATTTAAATAAGTAAAGTTTAATCTTAAATAGATTGATCATCTCTATACTCTTGAAATTAATAGCAACTATCTGGAGAAGATGAAATCGAATTTTCGGATAAAGACGAGCCTGAGGGAGATGGAGATGTTTCCAGTGACTGTCCCACCATCCGTGCTCCCTTAACCTCCCTTAAAAGCCACCAGGGAGTGGTCATAGCAGCTGACTGGCTGGTTGGAGGGAAACAAGCTGTGACAGCTTCGTGGGATAGGGCAGCAAATCTATACGATGTGGAGACTTCTGAACTTGTTCATTCACTGACAGGTATCGTTATTTATACGAAAGTGTTTTTAAGATTGCTGACTTGTTTTTTAATTCTGATGAGTACTTTAAAAAATCAGTCACTCTTGGGTTAAGTAGTATGTAGTTATAAAATAAAAAACTAAAAGCTCCTGAGGTTTAGTTTTACATTTACGGTGGGAATTGAGAACAACAAACATTGCATCAGAGTTTGTGGAAGGATATTAGCCCCCTGAGTGTTCTGGAAGTGGCATTTTCTGCTCCTTTGATCATGTGGCACGTAGCCTATAAATCTGAGTGATTGTTTTTTAAATGTAATGGAGCTATTTTTCTTTGCACATCATTATAAAACTGTTTTGTCATACTGGGTGCATAGCAATAACCTATGGTTGGTTACAGTTTATGCAAAAAGAAAATGCATTTAACTCATTTTCAAAAGCAGGACTTAACTCCACAAAATATTGGTCAACTAGGAGCATGCTGTTGTTCTTTCAAGAAGCTACTTTTTCAGTGCCCCTTGCTAGATAGTGGTTTTGCATGCTGGGATGATGTCCCGTGGTGCATTGTTAAGAAAGCAAACAGTGTTGGGAAGGGAATGTGTAAGGTCTCTTTTAGAGTGGAACTACCCTAGTTGATTTTCGGGTCATTGGTGGGCCAGAAATTACCCATTGCTACCCATCAGATTATATCTATCAGTTGCTGGTAACCAGCTAAATTTCTTGACAAGTTGTTTCCATTCTAAAGTGTAGCTGCTTGCTAGTTGACAAGCAGACATTTCTCCTGTAGCAGAGCCCCTGCATTATCATAAAAATATGTCAAAGCCAGCTTCCTACTTTTGTACCATTTTGTGACAAGGTCCAAGAAACATTAGTTTAATGCCTTAACATTACTATGAGCCATTTTGGATGCCATCTTTCTACTGTTTTTTGCAAAGGTTGTCTCTTATCAGCATTTCATCTCAAATGTTTGTGGAACTGAAGAAAAGTCTTGCATTTTCGTTGCCTTATGTGTTCTCATCTGTGGTTGTAGGACATGATCAAGAACTTACACATTGTTGCACGCATCCCACCCAACGTCTTGTGGTGACATCATCACGCGACACAACCTTTCGTCTGTGGGATTTCAGAGACCCTTCTATCCATTCTGTGAATGTCTTTCAGGGCCACACAGAGTAAGTGACAGCTGTTTCACAGGTTTTTAACAAGTTCAGGAGGGGATAAATATATTTGGCTGATAAAATTGTGCAAAAGGACTTCTGAGATTATCAAACCTGTTTTTGTAAAAAAAATAATTAAAAAAATTGCCTTTCACAGAAACCCTTTGCTAGACTCCTAAAATTTTAATACCTTGGTGTTAACTACTAGGAAAGCTAACTGCAGTTATGATATAGGCTCATGCAGTACATTTCTTATCTGGAATGCATTTTTAAATCAAAAATTAGTAAGTAGTTTAAACTACTTACTGGTTAATTATTAAATACGTTGCAGGTTTTGCTTAAGTAGTGGTTTTGAATGTAAGGACATTTCTGTAGAGCACTGCTGTTAACATTTCTTCACCCAAAATTTATTCTTAATTGTGACAGGAAAGATCTGCTTAAAACTGATTAGAAATAGGTATTTTGAATTTCTATACTGTTTTTTGGACTATATTTTAATCATATCCAGTTTTTACATGACAATGAGATGTGGCAAACATTTAAGACAAATATAAATATTTAGGTGCTACTTTGAGAAGTAGCAGTTGCATTTTGACTTAACATCATAGCGTTAAGTTTTGTGGCTGTGTGCTAATATGCTGGTTTCTACTGAAGATATGGACTACCTGTGGGAGGCTGCTGTTATCTCTGGGTTTGTTGGTAAAACATTTATGCTTTTTCAGAATCTAAGCAAAAAGGGATGGCACAAAGGGTGTAGACGGAAAACCATTATCAAAGCTACCACATTATCACAGGAACCACAAATTCCTGTGTGTTAGCTGCATGAAAAACTTGAAAACAAAGCTTAAATTCTATAAGATTTCAATTTTTCACCCAAAGATGGAGTTTGAAATGAGTATTGAATTAAACATTAGTTCCCCTTTTGGTCCGTACTCATTTAATCAAAATCTGTAATTTTCACTATCACAAGAGTATAATGAATGCCAGCCTTCCCTTCTCAGACTGCCACCTTTACCTTGACTTGATAGGGGGCATTGGCAAATCGGTATTCGTGCTCTTTCCTGGTATGCGTTCATGTTGGAGAGTAAATACAGCCGAGTCATGGAAAAATAGGTTTTTAAAATTAGTACCTCACAAGATTCCTTCTTACACTTTCAGTGAAATCCCATTTCATGTCAGTGAACTGAAAATTTGAGTGATAGAAATTTAAAAATTCCCGAATTACTAATATTTGATGCTGTTTTCAACACTAAAGGGTCTGAATTTGGATAGTCTTTCATCATTTGCCCTTCAACTTTTGTCTGCTTTTTTGTGCTCATTTGTCTTGTGTTTATCAACAGTGCCTGTTTTAATCCTTAAATGTCTGTGTGTGTGTGTCATCCATAGCTGCCGGTGTAGAAAAGGTTTTGACCATATTTGAGGTTTTATTGACTTGTTTTTTATAGTCCAATTTTTAATAAAAATCGTTAATGCTATCAAATTGTTTTTAACTCTTTGCTCTGGTATTTACAAACCTTATAACACTAGAGATGATTTACAAAATTACAAAAGATAGTGCTGTCTTTGCAAAATAATCTGATTATAGGTTAACCTTTTTTGGGGGGGTGGGGCACATGGAGGGATTCCTAAATGCTCTGCAGTGGATAATGACCATACTCTTGGGCATCTTTTGTTCATGTCCTTGTGTGCTGCAAGTACTTTTCGTATCACTCGTATGATACTGGACTTGTTTTTCTATTTTACAGTGGAAGTATAGCTCTGTCACATCCCAGACTGGAGGTGGGATAGTGACCAGAACAAATAGTAATGTACTAATTTTTAACACTGTGGTTTACTAACTGTTGGGGAAATCTGTCTAACGACACGATGAATTCTCCATCACTTGAAGTCTTAAGATTGGACTGTCTTTCAGAGAGAGCGAGGTCCATCAAATGACCAGGTTTGATGCAGGAATAACTGGTCCTGTATTGCACAAAGCTTGCTACTCTCACTAACAGAAATTGTTCCACTAAAAGAGACCTGAACTTGTTTGTCTTTATCTCTTTCATTTGAGACTAACACAGCAACCACACTCTCACTAGACTGTACTGCACAAGAGATCAAACTAGATGGCCATAATTTTCCCACGTGGCCTTAAAATATGTTAAGCAATGAAAGATTAGAGGAACGGAAAACATTTCTGTTGCAGTATTGAGTAGCATATTAGGCCCTTTTCTAACGGGTGTGGGTACATGTGGAGATGGGTGGGCGGTGCGTGGGGGTGCATTCCCATGGACCTCCATGCATGGCGCATCGGGCATTGGCGCCCATTACTCTGTGGGTGATGGGTGGAGCGTGGGAGCACACACCCTCACCCACTGCCCGTGGTGTTCCCCCGGGCACCCACCAATTCCCTCCCCCACCCGCACACGTGCGAGGGTGTGGGCATCCATGTGCAAACGTCCTTAGACTTGTGTTGGAAAATAATGCATTATCCCAGATTTCTCTTATTACATTTTTCTAACATTATATCCCCCCCTTAGTGATTGTGGATAATACACAATTGTTTTATAGAAGAAGAGCCTTTATTTATAAACTTGCTATATGTGAGTGCTGAGCATTCAGCATGTAGGTGATTTAATTCATCGCCTCTCTTCTTTCAGAATCGCAGATTGCTACTCCTGCTTGTTCTGGTTGAGATTCAAAATTGCCACAGAATCCTTCTGGTACATGGGATTAGGAACATATTTTCTATTATCACACCATATGCATTGGTTTTTTTACTAAATGTCTGGGGTTCCAGGGTGTTCACCAGAATGGTGCCTACTTTGGATATTACAGGGAGTGGAAGCTGGCATTAGTGGCGGAGTAAAGCTCAGGAAAAGCATTTTAAGTTATATGCTGGATATTGCTCTTACTTGGACATGGGACATTTATCAAACGACTTGTGGGATCTGCAAAATAGTATTGGGGCAGCAGTCAGTCCAGAGACCAAGACCTCTTATTCTTGAGACACAAAAGCCATATGCAAAGGGAACCACTGCAAAGTCAAAATTCTTTGACTTTTTTTATCTAATACAAATAAAATCATGCAAGTTTACATAGTGTGAGCAGAGGCTGCAGCAAATAAACTAAAACAGGCTATTACACTGCTTAAATAGAACCTGAGGTCTGCAGGCCTAATGTGGCTCATGGCTAGATTTTGTTTGGCCCCTTTCTGGTTCCTGGATCTTCCCCCTTAATCCAGCCCCTACCATCAAGTATTGAAGGGGTTTGCTTCTGGGGAAAGGTAATGTGGACAGCAGAGAAGGCTGCATGCTCCAAAGGTAGAGGGTGCATTTGCAGGCCAGCCCATGATCCAGAGCCTTTTCCTCACTTCCTCTGCCCTGAATTTTCACCCAGTTGTTGTTGTTGTTATAATAAACATTTATATAGCGCCAGTAGTGTCACCTGGTGCTGTACAGAACATAGAAATAGATGCGGTCCCTGCCTGTGGCTTACAATCTAAAAGACAAGGAGGGGAAGACAGGGGAGGGGACAGTGGGAGTGACAGGGGAGAAGACCAACAAACATTCAAGCAGATGCGAAATCTCAGGTGCGTGTGCTTGGCTTGGTTACAATCAGGTTGGTTGCAGCAGTCTGCAGAGGAGGGCAGACAGTAAGTATACGGGGAACGACTAGCAGGCATTGGGAAAGGCGGCGAGGAAAAAGTGGGTCTTGAGGGATTTGAAGGAGCGGAGGGAGGGGGCAAGGCGGATGTGGGTAGGGAGGGAGTTCCAGGCATGGGGGGCAGCGAGGGAGAAGGGTCGAAGGTGGTTAGGTGAGCAGGAGAAATGAGGGAGAGTGAGGGAGGGGACAGAGGA
>QEPC01013748.1:4544103-4557477 GCA_003113815.1 Sphenodon punctatus
GCCCCGTCGGGAGGGGCCAGGAAGTGCGAGCAGGAAAAGAGCACGCTGGACGGAGCAGCTGCTGCTGCCATCCCTGGTAAGACAAATCCTTTTGGGGTTTTTTTGGGGGGTGGGGGGTGGGATTCAAGCACGCCCCAGCAGCTGGGGAGGGCAAGCCCCGGCAGCTGGGGAGGGGAGGCCCTGAGGGTTTACCAGTGCGGGGGGAGGAGGAGGCAAACCAAGCCCCCCCCCCGCATGGTAAATCGCGCCGAGGCGCAGAATTGGCCCCTGACTCCCGCGGAATTTTAAAAAAAATTCCGCGGAAGAATCGGGGCCCTGCCCCTAGGCCCGCCGGCGCAGCACGAGACAAAGGGGAGCCCCATATCTTTTTAGCAGCTTGCAACACCCCTAAGTTTTAGGACTGACTTTGCTATGATGAAAACACAGGTTTGCTGTGGTTTGCTTGCTGCCTGGAACATATCTATGGGAACTACTGAGGAGACCTGCAGTGCAACTCCTAACATGGTGCGTATTTAACATCTGTTCACTGACAGCACCCTGACATGGGACATGACTCAGCCAGGCCACTTGCGGACATTCTGCTTCCAATCCCCTGAGCTGCTAGAACATCAGAGCCGCTTGTCAATTTTATTCCTCAGCCGGGGTTTCTTAGGCTTGAGAGCAGAGGGTTTGAGGAGCTTGAGCAGAGGGACAGCTCTCAATTTATGCTGCCACCCTGGTGGCCAGAGTTCATAGAGTAGCAACATAAACACGGGTGGCATCATGGATGCTACCATGGCACAAATGTTCCGTAACATTGAGAGCCACTCATTGAGGGCATATTTACACAATTTTTCCAGTGTTGTATGTAGTGGGTTTGTGTTAGAAGTAAACCCTTTTTATGTAGCACTGTCAAGAAGGGTAGTGCTTTGTGCCAGCTTCCCTGCGCTCAGGGATTTTGTCCCCTGAGTGTTGAAGTCTTTTCAACTTGCTGAGTTCCTTGATGAGAACCCTGACCCTAAAGTAAACTTCAGTCCCTAATATTTATATTATTTATTTATTGATATTAATTTTTTTATGCTGTCCCCTCGTACCTCAGGCATCTCGGGGCGGCTCACAGCCGTGGAGAACGCCCTCCTCATAATGGACACCCGGGGGACCTCGAGGAGGGCACCCCCAGCTGACCACAGGGGCCGCTCCAGGACCCGGAGGGTGAGGCAGTCCTGCGGATAGGGGGGGCCCAAGCTGTTTAGGGCTTTAAAGGTCAACACCAACATCTTGAATTGGGTCCAGAAGCCTACCGGCAGCCAGTGCAAAAAGCGAAGCACCGGTGTGATACTCGCGTCAGCCCGTCCCCATCAAGAGACGGCCCACCACATTCTGCACCAGCTGCAGCTTCTGAACCAACACCAAGGGTAGCCCCATGTAGAGTGCGTTGCAGTAATCCAGTCTTGAGGTAATAAAAGCATGGATGACTGTGTCCAGATCCGAGTCCGAGACATACGGCCTAAGCCAACGCACCAGGTGTAACTGGCAAAATACTCTCTTCACCACAGCTGCCACCTGGGCATCCAGGCGGAGCTGTTGGTCCAGGAGCACCCCCAGACTCTGGACCTGAGAAACCAGGGGAGGGCAGACCCCATCAATGAGGGGGGCCACCACTCCCTCGGCCCTCCCCACAACCATCATCTCCATCTTGTCAGGATTAAGCCTCAGGCGGCTTGCCCTCATCCAATCCCCCACAGCGGACAAACACCGGGTAAGCACCGAGACTGCCGGGTCTAAGTCGGAGGAAAATGAGAGAGATAGCTGGGTGTCATCAGCATATTGATGACATCTCACTCCATACTCCCTAACAATCTCTCCCAGAGGCTGCATGTATACATTGAACAAGAGAGGGGATAAGATGGAACCCTGCGGTACTCCACATGTGAGACCCCGGGGTGAAGATGAAAACTCTCCCAGCACCAAAGCTGGGTTCTCCCGGCCAGGAAAGAGTGGAACCATTCAAGAACAGTCCCCCAATCGCTGCCCGGTCCCGCAGCCATGTCACCAATAACTCATTATCAACGGTATCAAATGCAGCCGAGAGATCTTACAGGATCAGCAGGGTTGAACGACCCCGGTCCAAGGCCACAAGCGCAGTCTCCATGCCATAACCCGGACGAAAGCCCAACTGCGAGGGATTGAGAAAGTTAACCCGGTCCAAATGCCCCTGAAGCTGCTGAGCTACCACCCGTTCAGTAACTTGCCCTAAAAAGGGAAGGTTAGAGACTGGCCAATAACGGGCAAGGGCGTCAACGTCCAAAGACGGCATTTCCTGTTTTCACTCTCTCTGTCCAAGTGACTATGAAGGTTTGGCCAGCGTTCCTCCTCCAGCCCTTGCTGCTTCTGGAGCACTACATGTAGGAATATCACATGGGCATTTTTCCATGGCCTTTGCATTGTGGGAAGTATTACTGGAGAGTACAGATGGGGGAGGGGGGCATTGAAATGCAAGGTGGTCAGTAGTTGTGTGAATGTATTGCAATGAGATAAGCCAGCACTGATTAAGAAACCCATACATTTGCAAGGGAGAAGGGTAGCTGTGTGAGTAAGCTCTGAGAGACAAGATGCAATACATCTAACTTGTTGATGTGCCTGACTTCTCAGGTGGCGATACTTCTACATTTAACACATGCCCACTTATCTAACTATTAGTGTAATTATACAGTGGGTCTGTGTCCGTCTCCAAATAAGGGGATTGGAATGTAGTACAGGTAACCCCTAACATACTTGAGCACAAGCAAAATGTAATTTTTACATTAAATGTTTGCTTTCACTGGTTACAAAAGGAGAGAGAAAGGCAGCAGTGCTTTGTAATACTTAGTAGATACCAGCCTTTTGAATGCTAGGAGTTTTCTTCAGCTGGTGGTTATTGGCATACTCGTACTTTATGCTTTGACAGGCTAGTAGTTGGGGACGTGACCAACTAGAAAAAACTCCTTGGTACTTGCTTCCTTATGGTGGTCACCAGAGAAAGGGAGAGGCTTGAGTTAGGCCTGCTCAGTCTTGCAGACCACAGTATTTGCATCAGCCCACATTGACTAGTGGGATAAATGGGAGGTAACAAATGGGGGGTTAGTCTTTGTTACTTGGTCCCCTCACACCCCCTTTAAGCATTTGCAGTAGATACGCTTCTCCTGAGCCTGACTTCACCTCAGCTGCTCTTAAACAAATGAGGCCAGCCTCTTGATACCACACACCATCCAATGGTATTTCATTTCATCATCTCCACATATTGTAGACCACCTCGTTGCCTCCAACATCTTTAAGTAACACAAGCAAAAATGTTAATTGGGTCTCAGTAATTATAGCCTATGACAAAAATGAATTCCTTTCATATGAAATAAACTATTCTTGAGGCCAATTCATTGTAGGTATTCCTCATAAAGAGGCTGGTTGTGTCATTTCTCACAAATATACTAGGCTTGCCTCACTATCTGTTCTTGCTTTTCACTGAGACAGAAGGAAATAAGGTTCCACCTGTTCAGGCTCGTCAGGAACTATGTAGACAATTTTGTGCTAGCTGAAGAGCCAAAAGCACTTTATTCAGATGCAGAGGGGCTCCTTTTACCCTGCAAATGGTAACCACAACTTCTGCAAATAGTTACTAATATGTAAATAGTTATAATGCTTTTGTCCAAACAACGCATTGCGGTTAGCTTCCAGCAGGTGGCACCATAACCCCTTTTAAATCATGAAAATATCCTTAGACAACATACAAACATTTGACATCCTGAAGAATTCCCAAGTTCAGAAAGAAAGAAAAAACAACAGTTTTGAGGTTCTTCTTTTGCATTTGCTTCTTAAGGCTGATGGCATAGTTTATTTGCATGTCTTAATTGGGAATCTGCAGCAGTTAGAGGTGTGATATGACATTATTTTACAGAAGTACAGAGGAATAGAAAGGATTTAGGTATAGCTGTCAATTGCTTCTTCAACAGGATATTGAAACTTGGCACAACAGGCTTGAAGCATATATTGTCTATTCACAGGAGCACAGAAGAGCACACATTGAACACTCACATTTGCATTGATTTTGCTCATTAGCTTGTCTTAAGACTTATGATTTGCAGATATGTCATGAGGAAATGTTTCCTTAAGTGTTAGTTTGTTTTAAGAAAAAATGTGTTGAAAAAGTCAGATGTGTTGAAAAATATTGAAATATTAGATTAGCATTCATGTTTTATCCAAATAGACCAAATCTAGATGAANACTCCATACTCCCTAACAATCTCTCCCAGAGGCTGCATGTATACATTGAACAAGAGAGGGGATAAGATGGAACCCTGCGGTACTCCACATGTGAGACCCCGGGGTGAAGATGAAAACTCTCCCAGCACCAAAGCTGGGTTCTCCCGGCCAGGAAAGAGTGGAACCATTCAAGAACAGTCCCCCAATCGCTGCCCGGTCCCGCAGCCATGTCACCAATAACTCATTATCAACGGTATCAAATGCAGCCGAGAGATCTTACAGGATCAGCAGGGTTGAACGACCCCGGTCCAAGGCCACAAGCGCAGTCTCCATGCCATAACCCGGACGAAAGCCCAACTGCGAGGGATTGAGAAAGTTAACCCGGTCCAAATGCCCCTGAAGCTGCTGAGCTACCACCCGTTCAGTAACTTGCCCTAAAAAGGGAAGGTTAGAGACTGGCCAATAACGGGCAAGGGCGTCAACGTCCAAAGACGGCATTTCCTGTTTTCACTCTCTCTGTCCAAGTGACTATGAAGGTTTGGCCAGCGTTCCTCCTCCAGCCCTTGCTGCTTCTGGAGCACTACATGTAGGAATATCACATGGGCATTTTTCCATGGCCTTTGCATTGTGGGAAGTATTACTGGAGAGTACAGATGGGGGAGGGGGGCATTGAAATGCAAGGTGGTCAGTAGTTGTGTGAATGTATTGCAATGAGATAAGCCAGCACTGATTAAGAAACCCATACATTTGCAAGGGAGAAGGGTAGCTGTGTGAGTAAGCTCTGAGAGACAAGATGCAATACATCTAACTTGTTGATGTGCCTGACTTCTCAGGTGGCGATACTTCTACATTTAACACATGCCCACTTATCAAACTATTAGTGTAATTATACAGTGGGTCTGTGTCCGTCTCCAAATAAGGGGATTGGAATGTAGTACAGGTAACCCCTAACATACTTGAGCACAAGCAAAATGTAATTTTTACATTAAATGTTTGCTTTCACTGGTTACAAAAGGAGAGAGAAAGGCAGCAGTGCTTTGTAATACTTAGTAGATACAAGCCTTTTGAATGCTAGGAGTTTTCTTCAGCTGGTGGTTATTGGCATACTCGTACTTTATGCTTTGACAGGCTAGTAGTTGGGGACGTGACCAACTAGAAAAAACTCCTTGGTACTTGCTTCCTTATGGTGGTCACCAGAGAAAGGGAGAGGCTTGAGTTAGGCCTGCTCAGTCTTGCAGACCACAGTATTTGCATCAGCCCACATTGACTAGTGGGATAAATGGGAGGTAACAAATGGGGGGTTAGTCTTTGTTACTTGGTCCCCTCACACCCCCTTTAAGCATTTGCAGTAGATACGCTTCTCCTGAGCCTGACTTCACCTCAGCTGCTCTTAAACAAATGAGGCCAGCCTCTTGATACCACACACCATCCAATGGTATTTCATTTCATCATCTCCACATATTGTAGACCACCTCGTTGCCTCCAACATCTTTAAGTAACACAAGCAAAAATGTTAATTGGGTCTCAGTAATTATAGCCTATGACAAAAATGAATTCCTTTCATATGAAATAAACTATTCTTGAGGCCAATTCATTGTAGGTATTCCTCATAAAGAGGCTGGTTGTGTCATTTCTCACAAATATACTAGGCTTGCCTCACTATCTGTTCTTGCTTTTCACTGAGACAGAAGGAAATAAGGTTCCACCTGTTCAGGCTCGTCAGGAACTATGTAGACAATTTTGTGCTAGCTGAAGAGCCAAAAGCACTTTATTCAGATGCAGAGGGGCTCCTTTTACCCTGCAAATGGTAACCACAACTTCTGCAAATAGTTACTAATATGTAAATAGTTATAATGCTTTTGTCCAAACAACGCATTGCGGTTAGCTTCCAGCAGGTGGCACCATAACCCCTTTTAAATCATGAAAATATCCTTAGACAACATACAAACATTTGACATCCTGAAGAATTCCCAAGTTCAGAAAGAAAGAAAAAACAACAGTTTTGAGGTTCTTCTTTTGCATTTGCTTCTTAAGGCTGATGGCATAGTTTATTTGCATGTCTTAATTGGGAATCTGCAGCAGTTAGAGGTGTGATATGACATTATTTTACAGAAGTACAGAGGAATAGAAAGGATTTAGGTATAGCTGTCAATTGCTTCTTCAACAGGATATTGAAACTTGGCACAACAGGCTTGAAGCATATATTGTCTATTCACAGGAGCACAGAAGAGCACACATTGAACACTCACATTTGCATTGATTTTGCTCATTAGCTTGTCTTAAGACTTATGATTTGCAGATATGTCATGAGGAAATGTTTCCTTAAGTGTTAGTTTGTTTTAAGAAAAAATGTGTTGAAAAAGTCAGATGTGTTGAAAAATATTGAAATATTAGATTAGCATTCATGTTTTATCCAAATAGACCAAATCTAGATGAAAGTTATAGGTAGGGTTTTTTAGCAAGCAAGCTGTCCTTCATTATTAGCATTTTGGGGTATTTTTGACTCTGCCATTGTTTTTCAGATACCAAGTATGGGTTAGCTAGCCTTTGAATGTGTTCAGTTTGTTTGATATTTTGTGAGGAATTTGTCGTGCTGCTATAAGGGCAATATTATGCAGACAGTTTTTAAATGGGCAGCTCGAAATGTTATGAATTGAATAACCTCTATTTTCTGGTTTAAATTATGTATGCCTGTTATCCGCTTGCATATTGGGGCTATGGCAGTTTAAATCCTGTTGACTTAATCAGGAACATCCACCAGTGGTTTCAGGATCAAGGTCTTTTTTTGAATAAAACCTGTAGGGTATGATCTCTGAAAAAGAATTAATCTTTGCAAGTCATAGCAATACTGCATTTACTATATGGTAATAGGGAGTAACGAACTTATTCCTCCATTTTAGCTGCTCTACATTATATTTAGTTAGGAAGGATAGTGTGTGTGGGTATTTCCCCCCCCCCCCAAAGGTAACTTAGTTTGTGCATTGGACAGCTGGCTACTCCGTACAAGGTACTTGAGGATAGTTACCCAGCAGATCATGATAAGTTTCAATATTTGAACATTCCCAGGCCTTTGCTTTTCTTGAACATAAACCTCTTAAAAAGTCATTTGTCAGATGCATGAGTGTATAATATGCATATGTATAATCAGGATAGAAGCATCCAGAGCTGAGTGAGTTAAACCTCCTTCTTCCCTTTCCATTGTCATGTACAGCTTCTTGAGTTGTTACCACACATTTGTTTCGTCCTCTTCTTTTGCTCCAGATTATTTCTGGTGCATTTTTGTCATGCATTAAGCAAACACATTAAAGGGGGAAATATCTTTTCGTAACATTTTTATCTCTCTTCAGTATTCCTTTCCAAACCATGATCTTTTATTGATGTCTGAATTACAGAATTTCAGAGGCAATTTAATAGCTTTAGTAGGTGTTCTCAGTGCATAAGATGTAGGATCTCAATGCATGCTAATGCTTTTGATGAGTCAAAGAAAAGGCTCCTACAGGGCCAGGTCTCATTAGTTAGGTTCCCCCACAGCCCTGGTTCCATCAGCACCATAGAGGCATGACTAGCGCACCCCTCTCAGCTGACAGCCGGCCAGGAGAGGGAAGTGCCGAAGTCCCCAGATATTCTTAGGGGCGTGATCTGCACTCCCTCTCCCAGCTTGCTGTCAGCTGATAGGAGCATGCTAGCACTGGCTCTGGCCAGGGAAGTCTTTTTAGGGAAAGAAAAGGCGCGGGGATCAAAGCCAGGGAAAAGAAGCTTTCTCTGGCCATGATCCTCCCTTTCAATTGGAGCCAGCACTAGCACGCCCCTCTCAGCTGATGGAGGGGAGAGGGAGAGGAGTGCAAGCGATTACGCTGTCTCCAGGACTGCCTGACAGCTTGCAGGGGTGCCAGGTATTTCGCTGTACCTGGGCCACCCGGAGATAGCAAGATCAGTAGAGTGGCTGTCCAGCTGTCAAGCCGCTCAGCCTCTGGGTGGAGTGAGGGAGTGTCCTAGCACCATCTGTGGAGGCTGGTGCCAGACCATGAACTACGGTCAGGGAGCTGCCTATTTGAAGGGCTCAAATAGGCGTAGCAGTGCCATGACGACTCCCAGGATTGAACACAAGTTCCGTCTGCCTCCCTTCCCGTGTGTTAACACCCAATGACAACGATTTAGGTAATCTATGTTCTTCCCATTTCATGACTTTTCACTGAAGAACAGCTTTTTTTTATGCTATTCAACTATTTTATAGTCTCAATATTTTATGGGGAATAGGGGTTAGGGTGAGGTTTTTATATTTGTATGTGTATGATCAATTTTTGTTTTGTAAGTTGGGCAAAGCCTTGGGAGAAGGGCAGGGTATGAATTTAAACAAATAAAATATAGCCTCAACTATTTTATAACCTCATCACCAATATAGACTTGTCACCAATGCCTCCCATAACTAAGTTAAGCATGTACACCTGCAACTTCTCAGTTTTATTAATACCCCTGTCTCTCCCTTTGTTCCCCTTCTCCCTCCCTTGTCTTTCCTAGATTGTAAACCTTTGGAGTAGGGACCTATCTCTACCTGCTGACTGTACAGTGCCAAATACATTGCTGGTGCTATATACATCATTTTAATAATAATAAGACCATCACAAGAAATAAGTGGCTTACTTGATTGAGCTCGTGGCATGAGAGCCAGCTATTTTGTTAAACGTTGACTAGTATGTCAATTAATCTTTAAAGCATTGTTATTTTACATATGCCAGTCTGTGAAGCTCATTGAATCATTGGGTTTTAGCTCTGGAAGGGACCTCAACAGTCATGTACTTCAGATTATAATGTACCTAGAACAAGAACAAAAAACACTTGGTGAATGTTGAAATGGTTCTTTTTTCAAGTGCAGATAAAAGTCCTGTATGATGGTAAGCATTACTAATGCAGGCCTCACTAGATGAAAGGATTGGACTTGTCTGAAGGCTTGTCAGCCACTGTTCCATGGACCAACATAAATTCAGAGCCAAAGTTTTTCTAGTGCACATTTGGGCCTACTTTGTCAGCCACAGCTTCATGTGTGCTGTCTGCTGTAGGCGGTTCAACAGGAACCTGTCTCCAAGCTGGCTTCTCCTGTCTGCCCATCCTTAATTTGGACTTCCGTATGACCCATTCTGGATATCGGAATCGCCAACGGTATTTGGTTGAAAAGTTCCAAATGTTGTTTATAGAGGTATTTTTTTTTAAGCTACGGAGAAGAGTTTGGTTAGGTGTTGGGAGTAAATTAACACCTGACCATAGGATCTGCATGATGCCTACAAACGATGCAAGTCCAATTTTTAAACCCTTTTTCACTGGTACAAATAGAACTAGTTCACTTCTCAAGAGTATTCCTGTACTTCCATTGCCAGCTTTGATGCCTTGTTTTCCTTACACCTATATCTGCCTCTTTCCATGGAATATCACTTGGGGCTGGTTTGAACTCGGTTTACAAAACGAGTTAAGGCTCTTGCAAATTCAGTTATGCACTAAAAAGCATGGAAATTGCAAGTTAAGACTCCCGCCTTAACTTCTGTGCCATGTTTTGCAGTAAAGACGTACAGTCTCGCATATTGTGCTCACAACTTAGGCTCCATGCACGCACACTTTGCCTTCGTCTATCAGTCCCAATCTTCCTCTGCAGGTTGGGGGGCAACACTGAAGCTGGGGACAAGAGGGCGTGAGCTGGCCCCTCACCCCCTCCATTTCCTTTTTAAGAAAGAGAGAACTTAGGAGTTCTGGCTCCCGACCCCTCCCCTCCCGTCTAATCTACCTGGTTTCAACCCTTCAACAGAGAACTCGGAACTCCTGGCTTCCAGCCTTTCCACCCCACTCTAATCCAGTAGTCTGCTGCACTCCCTTCACAAGCAACTCAATAGTCCTGGTTCCTAGCTTGTTCTCCTCTCCCCTGCTCTGCTGTCAACCTTGTAATAGACAACTCCGAAGTCCTGGGTCCAAGTCGCCACTCTAGCCCCCACTCTCCCCTCACAGAGAATTCAAAAGCTCTGGTAGAAATTCAATGTTTATCTGTGTGTGTCATATGGAACAGAAGTAAGGGTGTGTGTGGAATGACAAAAAAACAACTGGAGAGGGAGAGGAAGTGGAATAACGGGGGGGGCTATTGGGACTCAAAGGAAAGGATATCAGCTACGGTAAAGGGGTTAAACGATAGGACTGCTCCGCAGGTATCCCATCAGTTTTCTGAATTGGTTATTTCACTCAAAACCTTGTTGTTGTAACTTTTTTCTTTTTTTTCTTTGATCTTATAATTGTGACAATGGTGGACCATATGCCAATTTGTCTACCTAAGGTATTTTTGACTATGGAATATCCAAGTTTTTTGTTAAATACAAAGCCCCCCCTGCCCTCGCTCCCTTGCCCCCCTGCCCTTGCCTCACCCACACCCAAAGCACCAGCCCTCGCTCCCTTTCTCCCTACACAGTCAAAGTACCCCCTTGCCCACCCACACCCAAAGGGCCCCCCTACACTTGCAGGAGAAGAGGCGGTGAGCAGTGCTCCTCTATAAAGCAGCCCCGCCCCTCTCCATAGACTAACATGGGGTTTTTCACAACCCCATAACTTTAAAACTACTAATCAGATTTACAAATAAAACACCAAAAGCATCCCCTGGCAGCCTCCTTTAATTTTCTAAAAGGCTAATTCCACCTCCCCACCAACACTTGAACCCCTCTACCCTACCCAGATTGAGACGGTCTGACTAAATGAAGAATCAGGCTTGAAAGTGCAGTTTTCAAACTGTGATAACTCTGCTTTCATCCAACAGATTCAGCTGAAATGGTCACAGCATGAACCGTTCACCCAAGTGATACTCCACAACAAATTTCTTTGATCATGCTGATTTTAGAACAGACAGAATGTTGGGGCTTTATAATGTAGCATGGAACACACCTTAACTATTAGAGCGCTCCCGTGCTCTAATACTACTGTAGGATTTTTGGTCCATACTCATGGCTTTCCCTGACTCATCATGAGTAAAATTGCATCCTTATCTCTCCCTCACTCAGAATCTCATCCCTGTATCTCTTCCCTGTAAAGCATGTGCATCTGAATTTTCTCAGCCTCATGAAAGTACCCTTGTCTTTCTCAGATTGTAAGCCCCTTGCAGTGTAGGGACCTGTCTATAACTACAGATTGTACAGTGCCAGGTACACAGTTGGTGCAGTATAAATCGGCTGCTTGCCCGCATGCTGATTTTCACATTGGGTTGTATCAAACGTGAAATTAGCAATAATGCAAGATTCTTTCTGGGCCCACATTTTTTCCAGTTGTTTTGCTTTCCTGCGCATAGTCATGTGACCTTAGGATCTATTGTTGCATTTAATGGATCCATGCTCACGTTACCCAATTTACTGAGTGATTTCATTACGTGACATAGTTACCCCTCCCCCCCCCCCCCAACTAAGGGCTTGGGGGGCAGGAGGGCAGGGAGTCGATTAAAGGACTCTCCTTAGTGTGAGAATTATTTTCACAGTGAGATTTTTTTGTTGAGTTTTTAAAGTTTTATTAAATTAAATTTCGCTTTGTAACATACAATATTTGTATATGAGTTTCTTATACATTGGTGACTGATCTGTGAAGTTTATCTAATGCATAACCATTAACGTAACAAAACACGTAACTTTGTTCAGTTAACCAGCTTTACACAGTGAGATTTTTTTTAACACTAAATTAACAAATATTAAAATCTAATGTTAGCAGTTTCACTTGAGGATAGCTAAATACAGTCTGAATTTGTACCCATATAACTACAAGATTTTAAAAGGATATGTTCATAGTATCAGTATCTTGTTCTCATTGTATTATTAACTGAAGCAATGCCTTAAAAAGATACATGACACATGTCAAGCTGACTCTATGGCTCTAATCAGGTCTTGCAGATTTCACGCTTGAAGTAGTTTACCTGATGCTAAGAGTGCTTTCCCACAATACTTATCGCGTACAATTTGCCTCCGGGAAAGAATCTGGAAAGCAAAGCATGCACAGGGTTTGTAACATGAGCTCCCTCCTGTGCATTTTTGCCAGCGATCCTGTGGTGGGTTGCAGAGCTGGATTTCCCTACTCTGCAGTCGTCTGCAGGATTGCCAGCAAAATGTGCAGGGGGACGCTCCCACATTACAAGCCCTGTGCATTCTTTGACTTCCATATCCTTTCTTGGAGCCAAATTGTGCACGGTAAGCACTCTAACACAGTGAATAAAGACAATAGCAATATGGAGGCCTACACTAGAAACATGGCAGTGGGAGAAGGTGGAAAATAGCTCATCAGGGGCAGAAAAATCTTTTAAGATTTTCTTTTCATTGGATTTCATTAATTTGTGTTGTTGTCCTAACACACAATATTAATTTCATGGTAAGGTGAGGAAATGATAATGAAAGAATTTATTTCTAGCTGGTTAAAATGAATAAAAATTGCTTTGTTCTAGTCCAGTTTGTTACATAGGCGAACGTACATTTTTGGCTATGTTGCCACACACATTTGTCACTCATTCACAGAATAGCTTTTTGATAGTGTCTCAGGGTGTTATAGAAAAGACATAAGCAATGAATCTTTATTTAGCTATTTTTGATGGTACACAGAGACATTTTAATCCTGTTCTTGAAAGCATACTAAAAATCGTGCAGATTCTGAAGGGACAAAAATGTAATGTCCCAAAGTCAGTGATGTGGGTTTTCTAGAAAATTTTGAATTGGAAAACCTTCTGGTGCAAATTTTAAATGCCCTAAATCAGTTTGGGATTTGATTTAGCATGTCTATTTGACTTGTACTTAGTACTAATAAAACTAAAAAAAGTACACTGTTAACTTTATTTATTTATTTATTTATTTATTATGATTAATTAATTTAATTAATTAATCATATTTTTACCCCGCCCGTCCTGAAACAGCTCGTGACGGCTAACACTCTAAAAAAAAAAATATGCCAGTATAAAACATTTTAAACATTCATAAAATTGCAGCAATTAAAACAGGGTAAAGGAACATATAAATTAATTAATACAATAAATAAGGGTGGAGGGGGATAAAAAAAAACACCTCCCCCCCCCCGAAGGCCTGGGTGAACAGCCAGGTTTTGCAAATTCGCTGGAATGTTAACAGGCTTGGGGCCAGGCGAGCTTCTTCCGGGAGGGAATTCCAAAGG
>QEPC01013748.1:4566531-4578806 GCA_003113815.1 Sphenodon punctatus
AGCCCCACTCCCCAGGGCCACCTCCCTTCCTCTCACCAAGGGAAGCAGCCCCATTTTCCCCCACCCAACCCCCTTGCCCCCCCTCATAATAAACATAGCCCATCCCCACCAAAACCCTTTAAAACACAAATAATATACCACCCACCCTTAATGTATTAAAATGCCTAATAAAGTTCACCCTAAGCGAAATCTCTACTGTCCAAGGAGATACTGAATTAAAAGGCGGGTACAACAAACATTCCTAAAAACTAACACGCAACCCAAAACATAATAAAACCAACAGCATAACCAGATCCGGCTCCCCAGGTCTCCTTAAGGGCCACGCCCTTTGGCTTGTGGCCCTTAGGCGTTAAGCTCCCCGCCGCTGACACTTCCTGGCTCGGAGGGACTCCTGGCTCCGCCCTCCTCCTCGTGGAGTGGGAGGGGGCTGTCTGATGGTATGGGGGGGCCAGGCAACAAGCTCTGCACTGCAGAGCCAGTCACGGATGTGTGTGTGTGTGTGTGAAGCCGAGCCCCTGGGAGCTCTCAATCCCTCGTCCTCTTTGCAGCTGGTGCTGGCGGCACTGGGTCTCTGCGGGGCTTTAAGCTCCCTGCCGCTGACACTTCCTGGCGGGGAGGGATTCCTGGCCCCGTCCTCCTCCTTGTGGAGTGGGAGGGGGCTGTCCGATGGTGGTGGTGGTGGTGGGGCAGGCAACAAGCCCTGCACCGTAGAGCCAGTCACAGGAAGTGGGGGTTGCCGAGCCCCTGGTAGCCCTCAACCCCACGCCCTCTTCACAGCTGGTCCAGTTAAACTTAGAGAAAGGTTTATTAAATCAGTGTAACTCCTGTACTGTTCACATGAAGAGGGCTTTAAACCAAAGCTATTCAGGAGGGAAAAGAGTATGTACTCCTGAAAAATCAGGAGTAGATATTCTCCTTTGGTTTTTAAATCAGTTGTATTGTTCGTCTGAAGTGTGGAGTTCTAGGGACACCGAGAGCTAAATCGAAGCTCCCCCTGCGCAGCCTGTCTAGCACGGGATTGGCTGACCAGGAGTAGTTGTTTAGTTACTTCAGTTTACCTGTTCAGATGAACACTCCAAAAATGGAGTAGTTATTTCAGTTCAGTAAAACCTATTTAATAACTCCCATTTTAACCCTGTATGTCCAGAGGTGGTGTACTTTCTTTTTGTAAAGTAATTAGGTGTGCTGGGGTGGGGTGACTGGGGGGTTGGATGGGTGGGTTGGGGTAGGGCTGTGAATGTGGGGGGAGGTTGTATTGGGTGGTTTTGTGGGGGGCTGTGGGATGGGAGGGTTTGTATTTGATTGTTTTTATGGATTTTAATGTTGTTAGCTGTTCTGAGCCCCAGAATTTAAATAAATAAAATAAATAATTTGTCTGTGCCATTCCCTCTATGCAATGTACAATTCCATTTGTTCTCTTGATCGACATTAAATTCTGTTATGTTAATCTACCACATTTAAAAATAGCCATAACAATCCAGTTGTATGGCTGTAGTGTAATAATTAACTTAAAGACCTCTTTAAACATCTGAATAACAGATTTGTTAACCAGGTTTAACGCGAGGAACAAAAATGGTGCATTTACAGAAGTAAGATGTACATCTTTATTCTGTGTGTAGATTTCCACTCCCCTTACTTATTGTTGACTTATTTTTTACATTAAATGAGGGGAAACAGGACCCGCTAGTTTGAGTGATGTTGACATGATCTACCTATGTGCTACATTTCCAGAGAATCATTTGAAGTTTTGAAAACTTAGTTTTCCCTATATCAGGATTTCTGGAGGGCTCTATGCTAAGTAATATAGCTGAAGAATAATTATCACATTTTTTTCCTTTCTTCTAAAGAATTTCCCATGTTTAATTGTTACATGGACATTTTACTTGTGCACCTTACAACTTCTACAGTATTTTTTGCTATTTAATAAACACCAGGTAATCTTCATTTAAAGACCTGTTTTTTAAAAAGGGAATTGCAGCTGCTTGCTAGATATATTTCCTCTGATCTAACACATTTGGTATTAGTGTATGCTTTCTAAAGTAGCACATACTACAGCTAAAATGGAAAGTGTAGTGTTAATTTTTCTTGATGTGATGCCAAAAGGTATACTGCATCAGCATTTCATGGTCCAGCATTTTCTGCATCATATTTTTTTTTCCTGTGTGTGAAATTTCAGCAGATTGTTATGCAAAACAGTTTTGTGTCTCTGTGTGACTGGGGAGACAGCTGTTAGTCCTAATGAGGAGTGCTAGCATTACAGTATTTCCGTTGATTGAGACCCACGGAGGGAGCAGAATGTTCCAGATCAGGCAGTGGTGTGTGGTGAGAGAGTGCCACGCTGTCAGCTGGAAGTACATGCTCGGCTGCTCGCTACGACAAGATAAATGAGTTTTGCTGGTGTTTGGCAGAGTCTGAAGCTTTTTCCGAAGAGCAGGAGTAACACACCAAACTCCCGGTGGGACCCACAGTTTAAGGTGTCATAAGACTACTGTCTCTTTGCCAGTTTTTTTTTATGTCCTACAATACCTGTCATCCCTTTTGAGTTATTAAAAACCTAATGTCTTTTAGCATTCATTAACACAGGGGCTGATGATCTTTCGTTGGCACTTTTTATTAATTTAGCCAAAGGGATGTTAACCAGTTTTAACTTGGCTACCCCCACTTGAAGACTAGCTTCAACAGGAAAGGGTGAAGAAAACGTTAATTTAATTTACCCTTTCGTTCTGGCTTATTTAAACTTCCTAGCTTGCTGCTTGAATTCTGATGAGCGTTTTGTCATTAGGTCTCCAAGTGAGAGAGATGTTTAGCATATTAGCCAGCTGCTTGGCCCAGCTTCTCTTCTCCCCGACCCCCCCCATTCCACTAATTTTGAGTTCAAGCCTTGATTTAGCTGATAAGAACCAACTTTTTAAACAACTTTTGTCACAAAAGCAGTCTCCCATTTTTATCATGATTCACTCATCTCATGTAAAAGAAGACCCAGGCTAGCCATGATTTCAAGTGCAAGGGAGATTCCTCCTTAGTAGTGACCTCACTCTGTAAGGTAGAGCTGCTGCTTCCCCGCTTCTAGAGAAGTTAGGTTTGACTCTTCCTTTATTATTGTGTTGTCATATGTCAAAATTCTGTTGCTTCTCCCAGTGTCTTTGGTGCTGAAGTTAAACATATCAGTATGCAGTTTCTAGGATTGTCTTTGACATATTTAGTTTTTTGTGTGTGAGATTTAATTTAAAAAAAAAACCCCAAACCCTGGAGCTTTTATTTGAAAATTGGTATTGAATTAGCTACCTTTCAGCCCTCTGATATGGATGCAAGTTGTAGTGATGGATTACATTCCATGTTTTGTACTTCTGCAGTTTCATGTTTGTTTATTTATCTCATTTAATTTCTTAGCTGCCCCTTCCTGCTGCAGCATATTCAAACCAAATGAACATGTATAAAAATATAAAAGCATAAATAACATTGTAAATAGAAAAGAATGTAGAACAGCCATAGAAATTCCCCAGAACGGAGCTAAAAAGACCCCTCCACCTTCTTAGTTCTCCACCCATCACCCGTCTCCCTTGCCAAAAGCCTGGCAGAACAGCCAGGTCTTGCACTGTCTTCAGAAAGAGGGATGGTCTGGGGGCAAGCGGACCACACTCTGGAGGGAGTTCCAGAGCCTCAGCGCGGCCGCTGAGAACATCATCCTCATTGTTATCACCCAAGAAACCTGGTGGGGACCCCAAGGAGAGCTCTCCCAGCCAATCGCAGGGGCCAATCCAGGACCCAGGGGGTGAGGCGATCCCGCAGATAGGTGGGGCCCTGGCCATATAGGGTTTTATAAGTCAAAACCAACACCTTGATTTGGGCTGGGAAGACTATAGGCAGCCAGTGCAGAGAGCGAAGCACTGGTGTATGGTGCTCGTGGTGACCTGCCCGTGTAAGGAGACGGGCCACTGCATTCTGCACCAGCTGCAGTCTCCGTCGTCAAGGGTAGCCTGACGTAAAGCGCATTGCAGTAGTCCAGTCTTGAGGAGATGAAAGCATGGATGATGGTGGCTAGGTCGGAGTCCGAGACATACGGTCGAAGCAGGTGCATCAGATGTAATAGGCGAAACGCGCTCCTTGCCACAGCCTCCACCTGGACATTCAGGCAGAGCCGTGAGTCGAGGAGCACCCCCCAGACTGCAAACCTGAGGAACCAACAGAGGCCAAACCCCATCAATGATGGGTGCCACTGCTCCCTAGGTCTCTCCCACTAGCATCATCTCGTGTCTTGTTGGGATTCAGCCTCAGATGGCTCACCCTTATCCAGTCCCTCACAGCTGTCAAACACTGGGTAAACACTAAGATTGCCTTGTCTGCGTCAGTTGAAAAAGAGAGGTAAATTTGAGTGTCCTCAGCATACTGATGACACCGTACACCAAACCTTCTGACAACCTTGCCCGATGGCTGCATGTACACATTGAACAGGAGAGGGGACAAAATAGAACCTTGTGGGACTCCACATGTGAGATCCTGGGCAGATGATCAACAACCACCCAGCACCACACGTTGAGTTCTCCTGGTCAGGAAAGAGTGGAACCATTCAAGAACAGTCCTACCCACCGTGGCTTGATCCCGCAAGTGAATCACCGGCATCTCATGGTCAATGGTATCAAATGCAGTCAAGACATCTAAGTGGATTAATGGGGTCGAGCAATCCTGGTCCAACTCATTGTAGAGGCCATCGACCAAAACCACAAGCGCGGTCTCATTGCCAAAACCCAGACAGAAGCCAGGATTATGAGGGACTCACAGAAGACTGTGAGGGATCCAGAAAACTGATACGGTCTTGATGCCACTACCCGTTCAGTAACCTTCCCTAAAAAGGGAAGGTTAGACAGTCTGATAGCTGGCCAGGGAGTCAATGACAAGTGATGGTTTTTTGAGCAGAGGCCGCACCACCACCACCTTGAAGCTGCCCGCCCTGCCGTCTCCTGGTTGGCCTTAACCAGCCAGGACGGGCAAGGGTCCAGTTCACAACAGGTGACCCTGGCAGTCCCAAGGACATTCCCTGCATCAATAGGTGACACCCACTGAAACTGATGCCACAAAACAGGACAAGGCGGGGTTTCCATCACCTCTGGTTCTCCCACCACAGTAAGTGTGGCGCCGAAGTTGTGATGAATTTGAGCAGTTTTGTCCACAAAAAAGTCAACAAACATGTCACAGCGAGCACTGGAAGATTCCAGTTCTAGGAGGAGGGAGGCTGGACTGACCAGCCCCCTCACCACCCAGAAATTTCTGTTTCAGTTCCTTCAGAAATTTTGGATGAATACCGTCTGGTCCTGGTGATGTATAGCTGTTTTAGATTATCAATTTGCTTTTAAGCCTCTTGTGGTGGTCACTCTGTTTGGGAAAGTTCTTCGGATTTTTTACCAAAAAGAAAAGTTAGGATGAGGGTGTTGACCAAAAGTCTTCTGTACTAATATATACAGAATTCATTGACTTTCTCTGCAATGTTCTTACTTTCTTGAGTGCTCCTTTGACACTTTTGTGGTCTGATGACTTCATTGATTGTCTACATGCTTGTTGAAAAAAAGTTCTTGTTAGCTTTTGTCCTTGGTTAATCCTCAAATTTCCTCATTCATATATTTATATATTTTATTTTTAACTTCTCAGAGTCCGTGTTCCTCTTGAACTCAACTTAAATTTTTTGGTTTTAATATCCTACTTTAAACAACTGTTTAGCCAGACTGGTGTTCTTTTAGGCTTTTCCACATCTCTTTTGATTGGGGATATACACTTTCTCTGAGCTTTTTTTGCAGCTTTCTAAGAGAAATGTCAGCCCACCACAAGCATCTTCCTATCATGTTTCATACAAGGTGTATGTTCCTAACAGTTGCATCCCTTACAGGGCATGTGAAATTGGAACTCTGAGGTGCAAAGCAGAAAAATAATAGTATTAAACGTTTTAACTTTTGAGGCACTGAAAATGGCTTGGCAGCTCTTCTCCTGGCTCCCCACCACTGCCTTCAGCTGTCCACTTCCAACTGGGCACCAGTAAAATGCATCTTCATTGTTACAAATTGCCTCTCGCACAAACTGTATCCAGAAGCACTTTATGGAATAATTTCAAAGCAGAGAAAATACAGAGAGAATTATGGTGAATGGGAATTAAGTTCTGCTGAGATTTGAGAGTAATTGTCAATGGCATAAAAAGCCAACTTGAAATTGATAGCTATTTGTATTGAGGCTTTAAACTCTGGAGAATTCTTGTTTAAAATGTAAGATTCTATCAATAGTAGAAACGGCATGTGGTGAAAAGATAATCAGTATCCTAACTGTGTGAAACAGGGAGAGAAGCAATAAACAGGAACTAACATCAAACCAGAGAAGCTGCAGGGAAAGTTTGGGAGCTGTGAAAAGTTTTCACAAATGTAGAGTAATTTAGCCCGTGTTTGGAAATCGTAGCATGTGTTAATTGGAATAATTTTAATGCGCAATGAGAGGCAAGTCTCTGTTTCCATATGTTGTCTTCTCTCTAGATTCCATGTGTGTAGAAGAATGGAGAAATGGCATTGTGTTCATTTGATGCTGTGCTGTGTGTAGATTGCTTTGAGATCATTTAGAAAAGTAGAGAGATTCATATAGTGCATACAGTAGGGTTAAGTTCAGTGAAAATTTAAAATTTGAAAACTAAACATTGAGCACCAAAACTATCAACAAGTTCAATGAAATTTCTTTTTCTAATGCTTTTATATTTGGTGCAAACTATTAGAATGCTTTCAGAGCTCTCCTTTGTATTGAGAAACAGTATGGAAATTTCAGCTCACGTTTTCCAGGAAAACAAGTGTTGGAAATCAGCCTTTTTCATTATCATAGTTTCACACAGAAAGGTGTGAATCACAGCTTAGCATTAGAACATTAGTAGTACCATACCGGGCTAGGCCAGTGGTCCATCAAGGCCAGTATCCTGTCTCTGACAGTGACCAATTTCTGTCTCTTGAGAAGTACCCAACAGGTCACAATGGGCAATCCATTTCTTGTTGTTCCAACCCTCAGTGGTGACTGCAGTCCAATGTCCTGCGGACCATGCGCTGTTTCCTCAGAACACAATGTGCCCACAATGCAGATCCACACAGTTTGAACGTGACTGCACACGCAGTTCGCAGGGCATTGGATCACGGCCACTAAGAAGTTACATCCCCAAAACCACTTTGTCATCGTCCTCTTCCTCCTCCCTTCACGTGCTTACTTTGCACCTCTCCACATTAAATTTAATCTGCCACTTAGATACCCAGTCACCCAAACTTGCAAGATCCTCCTGCAATTCTTCGCAGTCTGCTCAGGTTTTAACTACCTTGAATAACTTTGGGTCATCTGCAAATTTGATCACCTCACTCTTTAGTACCTTCTCCAGATCATTAATAAATATATTAAACACCGATCTCAGTACAGATCCCTGGGACTCCTCAAGAGTCTCTCATGAGGGACCTTATCAAATGCCTTCTGAAAGTCCAGATACCCTATATCAACTGGCTCACCTGTATCCACATGCTTATTTTACACTGTCAAAAAAATCTGATTAGTGAGGCATGACTTCCCTTTCCTAAATCCATGTTGACTCTTCCTCATTATGCCATGTTTATCGGTATACTCAGCAATTCATTTCTTAACAACCATTTCCACCATTTTGCCTGGCACCGACATCAGGCTCATTGGTTTGTAGTTTGCAGTATCACCTTTGGAGCCCTTTGTAAAATATTATTTGCTACCCTCCAATCTTCTGGTAGTGGCAGATTCTAGCAATAGGTTACAAATTACCAATAGTAGGTCTGTAACTTCATATTTTGCCTAAAGTTGCATTATTACAAAATACTATAAAAAAAAAAATTCACTTTCCTATGTTGTTGTTTTTGATCGTTTTTAAATATATTTTCCTGTCAAAGGCGGCTCAGAACGGCGTACAATATTAAAAATACAAAGTATGAAACGTAATCAGTATAAAAATATGTAACCATAAATGCCCCTCCAACACTCTCCACCCCAGTTCCCAACCCTCTAGCTTACCTCTATCTCCCACAACTTCCCCCTCCCGTAGCCCCCACTGCCAAACGCCCTTGTAAACAGAACTGTTTTGCACAGCCTCCTAAAAGCGCTCAAGCCTGGACTTAAACAAACCTCTTGGGGGAGGGAGTTCAGCAGCTGCAGAGCAACAGTTGAGAGCACCCTCCTCGTTGCAGAGACCAAGTTAAAGACTGGTACCTCCAAACAGGCATCCCTGGCTGACTCCAAAGGCCACGGTGGGGCACGGTAGGCCAGGCAATTGTCCAGATGAGCGGGTTCCAAGCTGTTTAGGACTTTAAAGGTCAAACGCAGCACCTTGAATTGTGCCCGGAAGACAACCGGCAGCCAGTACAGATCCCGGACCACAGGTGTTATGTGCTTCTGGGCCGCTGCATTCTTCCCCAGCTGCAACTTCCGAACAGTCTTCAAGGGCAGCCCCCAAATAGAGTACATTGCAGTAGTCTAGCCTCGAGGTAATAGGCATGGATGGTGGTCGCCAGATCTGAATCATAGAGGAAAGGTTGCAGTCTTTTCACCGGATGAAGTTGGTGAAAAGCACTTCTGACCACAGCTGCCACCTGAGAATCCAGGCACAGCAACAGATCCAGGAGCACTCCAAGGCTGTGAACCTGAGTGACCAGGGTGGTCCGAACCCCATCAATCCTAGGGGTCCCAGTTCCCCCCTAGTCAACAAGGCTGGCCAGCCATCATCCCTTCAGTCTTGTCAGGTTTTGACTTAAGTTGACTCGCCCTCATCCAGTCCCCCACAGCAGCCAGGCAATGGGTAAGCACAGAGACTGCAGGACCTGGGTCAGATGAAAAAGAGAGGTAGAGCTGGCTGTCATCAACATACTGATGACACCTCCCTCCAAACCGCCGAATGATCTTGCCCAGTAGCTTCATGTACACGTTGAAAAGGAGGGGGGACAAGATTGAACCCTGCGGGACCCCACAGGAGAGATCATGAGGAGCAAATGAGCAATTGCTGATCAGGATTAAAAGGGTGGAGTTTCCTCTCAATCTTCAAGTGTAGATTGACCGAGGCCACAAGCACAGTTTCCGTGCCATGTCGAGAACAAAAGCCAGACTGAAAGGGGTCCAGGAATCTGAAAGCATCCAAATGGGCATGGAGCTGATGCGCCACCACCCGCTCAACAACCTTTCCTAAAAAGGAAAAAATATGTAGCATTTTCTCAGTTCCTACCTTACATAAAAATAATTCTATCACTTTTTATTTCCTTAAAGAGATTCTGGAATGAGAGAGATTAGACAAGGAAAATTGCAATTGGTGCCTGAGGGAAACTCTGGCAAATGCATTTACTTCTGGCTGTGAAAAGTCACTTGCACCATATGGAAACAAGGTTATTTTTCGGATTTACGTTGGCGAACTTATTTACTATTTACTTGACTCTTGATTAGGGAGAAGAGATACCATATGCCTCTCTAACACAATAAAATAGCGTAACCAGGAAAGTTACTTCATCCAGGCCACCTAAGGCGCCATTGCTTTGGTGATGTGATAGCTTCATTCTGTGCCTGTTGGAAGTTACTGGGAGATCCACTGATTCTATAGGCATCAGATTGAGACCATCAGCAATAACGCTATAATACGGTGGGTTTGTGCATGCACACATTTTGTGCTGAAGAGCATGCAAACCAGATCATTGGGTGTGGACCTTTGGTTCATGTCAGAAAATTTCCCTGGGTAGCGCATTGATACAACGGAGTTGACTTCTAATTAGACCTTAATTTGATGTCAGTTTAAATTGAAGGCTTTCGTAAACTGGTCCATTGTGACTTGGATCATGCTAATCTCAGTCAGTAGGCTGAATAGGACATGGAATCAGATTCGCACAGTACAACAGAAATGACAGGAAGAGTTGACACTTTAAATTAAAATTACTAAATTCCAAGAAATAGATGTGCGTGACCCCAACTACAGGATAGGTAATTAAATCAAATCCATAGCAACAGCTTAGAAGCATACTTTAATGATTCAGGCTAGAGAAGATAATTTATTATTGTTGTATAGGTGAAAACTAGCTTTTTAGTTGTTTAGAATAGTGAATTTGATATGTAGTACAAAAATATTTAAGTACATAGCTCAAACTCTGATGTCTCAATCAATTAAAATTTAAATCCATGATGTCTTCATGGTCACTTTTTGAAAAAAATTCATCTTGTTTATCAGTAGATTTCACAGTTACTAAATTTATTGTTTTCTGGCAACACTTTCTTTCCTGAATGGCACTAAATGTCTAATCAGGAACTTCTTTTATATTTTCTTTTTACCTTTTCACATATGTGGTCCAGACTCGCAACTTGTTTTTATTAGACTTTCTGCATTTCAGTCATTACACTGATCAAGCCAGATTTGATCACATACCCTTTCTTATGCTGTTTGAGTTATAAAAACATGTTGAAAGAATTGGAATGTTTGGGACCTATCAGCAGTAATTGTGTGCACCGTTATATTACGGTGGAATGGTCACAAGAGCAGTTTAAGATTTACAGATAGTGAAGTATAAAACAAATTTAAACAACTATAAAGCAAAACATCTTACTTCTGACTTCTGTCTGCAAAGATCTGAGTTCAGGAGCTTGTTTCTCTTGCTGCTGTGGACAATATTGGTGGTTGTGAAATAGTTTAATAAATAAAGCTCTCTGCTCTGCTTTTGCTGTCAGATAATTGTCAGGAAAAATAGAGAAGACTGACCTTTAAACGTGGAAGATAGAAGTCTTTTCCATTTACTTTGAATGTAATGTTTTGTTCAATGTCTGAGACCTACTCCATCTTTTACAAGGGCATCAAAATGAAGACCATTTAATTGAGGATGCTAACTTGAGATATCATATACTAGAGATGGAAGATGACCAGTTAGGTCATCTAATCCATTCCATTTATCCTTTTCCCCCTGTTTTGGTATGTTTTTTATATTGCTTTGCACAGTCTAGCTGTACATCTCCCAAGAGGCAAGTGTTGGGCTACTTCAATTGAGACTATTCTACAGTCTAATACATCTCACAGCTGAAGGATTTCTTGCTAAATTTGATGCACTTTGGTTTAAATATTTTTTGGGGCAGATTGAACAGTTAAAATAACAGTTAACCAAAGAATTTGTAGTCAAGATTCCAGCTTGCTTCCTGGAACTTTGAATTTTGTTTGCTTTTTTTAAGCACGGTGACATCAGCTGTCTTCACTGTGGGTGACAATGTTGTTTCTGGTAGCGATGACCGTACTGTGAAAGTTTGGGACTTGAAAAATATGAGATCTCCTATTGCAACTATCCGTACAGACTCTGCAGTAAACAGGTAAATGAGAGCAATCTACTGAGTTAGTCTTAGCAAGTTTAGTTAAATGTACTGAACCTGAAAAATTCAGCTGTTCATATAAAACTAAGCCCACAGAGACTCAATAAAACAAGACTCCATTCTTTAATATAGTTTGTTTATTTATTTATTTATTTATTTACTAACTATATTTATATCCCACCCCTCCTGCAAACAGCTCGGAATAGGCCTCCCTGTTCTCCAGAGATTTTTATATTTGCATAGTAACAAATGACATTTTTGTATACTTGTGTTTCTCACACATGCATATGTATTTACCAAAGATAAGCAATCTTACTCCAGTATTCTGGTACTATTAGGGGGAAAGGGGGAGTGAATTTTACACTGAAATATGAACAGTAAATATTCAACTAAACATTACCATGAATTCAAACTTTTAAACTGCACCTGGGCTCATTGTCTTGTTCATAATCTATTATTATATGCTCTTGTTGTGCAGGATAAACGTATGTGTTGGCCAAAGAATCATCGCCCTTCCTCATGACAACCGGCAGGTTAGATTATTCGACATGTCAGGAGTGCGATTAGCACGACTCCCTCGCAGTAACAGACAGGTACTTGAATTTTCAGTGTCTTAAGTGATATGTATTTTCAGGCAGCGGCAGCTGCCTGAATACTTAAATGTACAGCCACCTTCAATTATAAACAGGGGACTGCTGAAGCCCCGATTTTGACGAAACCGCTTGACCTACCTTTCTGAAAATTTAACCATGGCTGTAAGTTGTGAGGACCATCATACACACAAAGTTTGAAAAATATCCATCAGGAAAATAAAAAGTTATTGCTGCTTAAACGTTAATTGCTTGTGTTCAAAATCCATACTGGCCTCGTGTACTTGAATCATCAATATCTCCTCCCCCTGGAGGAGTTGAGCCCCCAAACTTCACAGGCTT
>QEPC01013748.1:4581062-4603784 GCA_003113815.1 Sphenodon punctatus
AACAGACTTAAATTAGTCTGACACAATTGTTCCTTGTCAAATTATGATAATAAATTAGTTTCATAATTGTAAAATGTTCACGTTTAGTTAGTGATAAAAACGACGTATGTATGGTAAGAAATTTAGTATATATATTAAATGTATGTTGATAAAATATTAAATATTGCTCTAATTGTGAATTAATTTCTATGTTTTTTGGCGTTTACGTTTTGTTGCAATGCATGGAGTGGAAGGTGTTTTGAACTGTAATTGTACTGAATTGTGTTTGTGTGTATTTTAAGAAAGCTGTTGTACATTTAAGTGTATTTTTAAACTGTTAAGTTTTTTGCTTTAGTGAATTTTCTTTGTATTCAAGGCAGAATGGTAATGTAAGGATCTCTCGTTGAAAGGCTGAGTGAGTGATGCCGGAAGGCGTTCCCTGTTTGCACATATCTACACATCTGTGTAATTTGAATGCAGTCACTTGACACAATTCTTAAGCTTAAGTTGTCAATGAGTGATGTACTAAACATTGGCCATTTTTAAACGGGATGCGCCCATGCAGGTCCTCCCATCCTCCACCCACTCGAGCACCCGTCTGAAGGTGGCATGAGTGGCCGCTTGCTCCCATGATCCTTGCACCGCCCACATATCCATGCACAGAGCATTGGGGGAAAATCCAGGATGCTCCGTGCGGGGGCAGGAGTGGATGGTGTGTGGGTAAGGGCATCCCAGCATGTTTGACGACACCCACCCACCCCACTTACCAGACATGTATGGGTGCGCCACGCAGTGCACACAGCCCCGCCCCCAGCTGTGCCTGTTTGGAAATGGCCAATGTCTCTTGCTTCCTAGACTTGCTAAATCTTCATGTAAACTTTGTAATTAATCTTTTCCAAATACTTTAACAAAATCTGCAAAATAATATACATCTCCATCCCTTTAACTGGCTCTCATCAAGATTTTTTCCAGTGCTGAAGTTTCAACTTTATTTTTTTCTATATATACATAAAATGAAATGTATGAAAAAACACTGGTTGGACTTAGTTGATCTCTAAAACTTTTAAAAGCATGATTCTACTCTGAAAAGTGACTTTTTGGGGTAACAGTTGTTGAAGTGAATGCTGTTAACTCTGCTGAGTTTACAAGCAGAAAGGTATTGCTGTCCATCCTGCAAACTGACCCTGACACCTCATAGTCAAGTTGCTTTTCTGGCTTGTGCGGAAGTGCAGCCAATTTTATTAAATGGGGAGGTACCTTACTTCCAAAAACTTGAATTATCTGACACCCACCCTCTCTGAACAAAGCAAAAGCAGACCCCACCTTCTCTGAACAATGAAGGGGGGCCATGTCCGCATGATAAGGCCTAGCTGTGTGCCACTCTTTTCACTCAGCCAGTAGAGAAGAAAATGACACACGTTTCCCCAGCTCTTTTCCAGAAGCAGTATGCTTGCTAGTGTGTAGTTAGACTGTGGGTCTGGCATTATATTATAAGCTTCTATGTTGTGTAGCCTTCCTGTAACCTTCATTATAAAATGAAGTAGGAGCTCATGCATCACTACCTTGTAGGGGAGCATGAAACTAAAAGGTCACAATCTCCTCTTTCCATCCTCATGGGAAATTTCCCAAGACTACAGGGAGCATAAACTAGAACGCTGCTTGGGATGAATTTTTCAGTCCAAGCCCAACTGTATCGGGACTGTCCCAAGCCTGGTCCCAACACAGGTGAGCCCTTCCTACCCCAGGCCAAATGTAACGTGACATTACAGCACTCCATGGGCGTAGGGTTCTTGGCAGGAAAAGGTGGGGTTAAGCATTCTTGTGCCCCTTTTCTGACATGTTCTGCCCCCTGAGGAGCCCCATGATGTCACAGTGTACCCATGGGGAGCCCAGTCTGAGGCCTTTGGCCAGGAAAAATCCCATACTGTGCCTGACAATATGTCAGATCCCATTGGGCTCAATTTGGTCTGCAGGACCAATGGCAACCCTTCTGTTTTAGGTCTAAGCTTTGGGAGTGCTCCCAATTCTTCTATTTAATTGATGTGTGGTCTCCTGTTGGGAGGCACTACATTTCTCCCTAAACAAGCTCCACAGCACAGACAGGCTTGCTTCCACAGCACAGACAGCTCCCCCTTGAATCAGGAGATGAGGAGCCAAAAAACAAAACTGTCATATGACAGCACAGAAGCAATACCAGTGACACTGATAATGCCTTTCCTTTTGGCTAGTTCGATCTCCGGCAGCCCAAAGCATGCAGCCCTGTGAAACAGAGAAGGTATCAGCTCCTCCCAGCTCATTCCACTGCACCCAGACCAATAAAGGCGGGCATGCAAGCCGCAACCAAGCTGGGTACCAAAATATGAATAAGCTGCATGGCGTTCAGCCCAACACACAATGCTGTGTCCACATATCCAGATGGTGAGCAGCTGTTCCGAGCCTGCAGATGACAAAACAAAGGGGTTACTGACTCTTCCCCACCCCTTAATGGCCGCACATAAGGGAGGCAGACAATTCCCCAGCGGCCACCATGGATGCACGCAATCCGAAATGAGTGCGACCCATAATCGGACAGTTGAAGACCCAGCATCGCAATGCCCTTTTAAAAAATTACCCTGAATTGGAATTTGGTCAAAAATGTACCACCCAAATGAATGAAGAGAGGGCCTTAGGAGCGTGGGCAGACCTCCAAATAGGCCTCAACTACCGAGACAGGGCACGCTACTCCAACTGGGAATCGGTGCAATACCAATAGCTACCCTTTCCCCATTTGATCGTTTTTGGATCACCGAATAGTGATGACGATGGAGTCTGGCCTTCAGGCCACATCCCTTAACTCCAGGGCAGTGCCTGACTGATCACTCTAGGATGAAGTTAGCAGCTCATTGATCTGCAAAGCCGCGAAGAATGCTGTGGAAAAAATAGCCTGGAAAAGCAACATCTCCTAGGCAGAGGATTAGATCCTGGCCAATGCAGAGACCAAACGAGCCAGTGTACTGACAGGTATTGGTTGGTGAGTGTCCATCCTAGGCCCCTTTTCTCTGACACATCCCTCAACAGCCTTCTGGAGCCTGTGGCCCATGCAGGAATCTGTCACCCTGTGCACTTTGTAGAAAAAGGCGATGGCTGTTAACTGACACTTTATAGTGTGTGGTGCCAAGCCACAGCAACTTAGGTCTGCAAACCACTCCACATGACAGGGAGGGATGGGCCATTCCTCCTAAATCCCATGGTTAGACAGAAAATTACAGAATTCCCTAAATGAGTTTATGTATGTGCGCCAGGTGGAGTATGATACAGCTGATCTAATGCCACTGTCTACTTTTTGCTCCTATGCATCCACAAGGCCTCCAGCATCACCTCTGGGTTGATGTTAGAACCTGGCACCAGGGAATGGAACCGCTCTATCTGAAAACGAGAGAGGGCATCAGCAATATCATTGTTTACACCCAGCACATGCTTAGCCGAGAAATACATGTTCAAGGAAAGACACTTAAGCACAAACCAGCAAACCAAAATCATGACTGTTGGATTTTCTAGACTGTCGATTGACTGCCTGGTTATCGAGCCAAAAGCAGGCATGGGAATCCTGAAATTGCTGACCCCAGAGCCACCAGTAATGGAAAGAGCTCCAGAAATGCTATATCTCTGAGCAGACCCTTAGGAGCCCAGGCCTCCTGCCACCGTCGGGCGCACTAGCTGCCCTGAAAGAAAACCCCAAAGCCTATACCCCCTGCAGCATCGGATACCTTCTGAAGGTGAGCCTCAAGCAGCCATACTTTCCTCCACAATGAAATCCCATTGTAGCTGTCAAGGAAAGTTAATCAGGCCCGAAGGTTCTTCTGAAGGCCCTTGGATATCCATATGTGGTGGGGGCAACAATCCCAGCTGTGGCTCGGCCCAGCTGTGCACAGAAAGCTCTGCCGGGGGCTACAACTCTCCAGGCAAAATTTAAGTGCCCGAGCAAAGCCTGCATGGCCCTCAGTGTCACCTTCTGGGCGCCCACTGTGTCCCTTAGCAGCACCCACAGGGAGGATAGCTTGTCAGGAGGAAGGCTCGAAGTACAAGCAACTGTGTTAATCATGATATCTAAGAAGGAACCCGGGTTGCTGGACCCATCAGTGTTTTCCTCAGCCAATGGGATGCCCAGCTTGGCTGCTACCGTTGTGAATGTAGACATCAGCATGGCACAATCCTGAGAGCCCGCCTGCCCCAAGAAGAGGTAATCGAGATATGATATTGAGAGTAAACCTGCCCTGTCCTTCACTGCCCACTCAAGCATGGTGCCGAATCATTTGAAAGCAGAGCAGGAAATGAAGCAACCATTGGGTATGGCCTTATCATAGAAAAATTGACCCCTAAAGGTAAAATCCAAAAGGTCAAAGTCCTGCAGAGAAACCGGCAAAAGATGAAAGACCGACTTTGTCGCACTTCCCTATGAGATCCCCAGGGCCACATGCCTGGACAATGCGCACTGCAGCATCAAAGGATGGGTACTGCATGAGCACAGCCCAGGAACAATCCGATCATTGACAGAACTGCCCCTGGGGTATGACAAGTGATGTATTAACAGATACTCCCCAGGGGTGGTGTTAGGCACTATCCCTAGCAGGGAGCACCTCGGGACCCTAAAACCGTGGAGAGTCAAATGGACCTGCCCTGCCGCTATCTCCTTACTAATTTTTCTCCAGACCACCTCCTCCATTCCCTAACAGAATGGATTTCTGTTGCTAGCCCTCTGGCTGACCCTGGGACCCTTGTAAGGAATCCTAAATCCCTCCGAAAAACTCAGCCATAAGTGTCGACTCTGTTTGGGTAACGCTGCAAGAGGGGACCCAGTACCTCAAGTTTAATTGGTGTGGGAAAAAAAACCCTTGACCCTCGCTTGTGCGCTAACCCCCATTCCCTCACTGTGGGTCCTGTTTCCGGCCTCCATTTGCAAATTCCTGCTTGCTGGACTCATACCGCACCTTGAAGCAGGACGAGACTGGGTGGTCACCCCTGCAGTTTGCACAGGTGTGGGGGTACTTGCATCGGGCACGAAAACATCCCTTCCCATTGAAAGCTCAGCATACTGGCTTGCTGGAAGCCTGCTTTGAAGGCCCTGGGAGAACTACTCCACTCCCCGTCTGGATGCCTGCAACAGGGGAGTTCGGGGCTATGATCTGCGAGTGCATATTATAATCAGTAATATCGTAGCATGTGTGGGGGTTGCATGAAGCCTTGCGTCAAAACATTTTCATCGTCTTCGAGCCAGGCTGTCCCCCCAAATTCTAAGTAAGCCTTTTGTGTATTGAATTAACTGCCAGACCTTGCTTAGTAATCTGTATGCTACCACCCCCATGTATATGTAGAAACAAGCTGACCACTTCTCCCAAGTCTTAGGGACTGGGGGCCTCTTGCCCTTGCCCCCTTTGTTGGTCTCAGTGCTGTCATCACCCGACTCCTCCCCATGTAACAACATAAAAATATCAATAAATTCCCCATTCCATATTTTCTCCTTGGTTGCCTGGGACAAGGAGATGGGGATGGCATAAGCATATAAGCCCAGGGTAAAACCTGGCCACCCATAACTGGCTTGTGTCTCCTTGCAAGCTACAGTTGTGTCCCACACTGGAGTTGCAGCGTTGGCATCCAACGCCAGTGTAACCGATCTTTCCCAGTACCACTGCGCAGCCTGGCTGTCAGCCACAGGACTGGACCAGGAGGACCCGAGGCAGTGCTAGTGCCGGAAAACTGGCCCCCAACCTATGGGGCCAACAGTACCTGTAACTGCGGGACCCGTGGACCCCTCACTTTACTCCATCATCGCCATCTGTATCCCACTTGATCCCGGGGCTGCTTGGGTGATGGGGAGCCCTGGCAACCTTGTCAGACTGACAGGTATGCATGGTCTCCAAAGCAGTGGCTAGGAGCTCAGTTACCTCCTGCATGGTGAACCTAGGAGCGCTGTCTAGGTGCTTCCGGTCCTCCATTGGAGTAGGGGTAGCCGCAGCCCCCGACCGGGTTTGCCTCTTCCCAGCATCAGAGGATGGGGCCCTTGTGACCTGTCGATCCCGAGAACCCCTGCCAACGCGATTAGATCTCGTATGTGCTGTTAGACCTGCGCTTCACAGAGAGTAAAAGAGAGAATATTCTGTTAACGACCAGAGTGAATGAAACATGGCCATAACTACACGATCCCCGCTGCGCTGATAGGGAATTTCAACCATAGCCATGGGTAGCCCCACTGGAACACCCGCGGTTTGTCGAATTGTCGTGAAATTGCCAGGGAAACACTTTCAGTTGTTGGAGAAATATTCCCGTGCGCCCTTTGACTGTGGAGGGGCAGAGGGGAGGGGCCCTTACGATGAAAGACCCACTAGTAAGTCCCGCTTCTTTGCTACACTTCTTATTTATTTGTATGCATCCTTGGTCCTGATAGGGGCCTCAGCCGTGCGAACAGACCGCAGAGAAAATCCCCCATCCCTCCCCCGGGCCAGCTTGTTCGGAACACCGCCACGACTAACCATGTGATGACACTCTGACCATGTGAATGTGGGCATAGTCTGGGGCTCTGACCCCAAAACTAGAATGCTCCACGTGCCCGGGGGTCACAGCCCGGCTTGGGTTGTTTTTTTTGTTTTGTTTTTTATAAAGTTTTTTTGGTGCCGCCCCCCAGAGACCAGTGGCAGCGCCAGACGCATGCCTTCCCTCTCCATGTCGAACCCCCAATGACCCCTTGTGTTTGGTGTTTGGCCGCTCAGGGCCTCTTTGAAGGATTGTTTTGACTCAGCCCACATCACCGAGCAGTGCTGTCTGGGGCCCACACCCCTTTATGACTTTGGAGCTCTAGGCCCCTTCATGGCCATGTCTTTGACTATGGAGCCCGGGCCCACCCCTGCTTATGACGCCTCACTTTCTCTCTCTTTTTTCTTTAAATGTTTGAGTGCTGCTGCACAGACAGACACAGCACTTGGGCACATACGGGCCCGCTTGGGGCCTTTCAAAGATTCTTGAGCGCCATTGTGCGGTAGCAGGCAGCGGCACTCGAGCTTATTTAAAGTTTTTTGAGCCGCCTGAGGCCTTTAAAAGCTTTTTGAGCGCCACCGCACCGGGACAGGCAGCGGCGCTCGGGCACATGCGGGCCCATCCTGGGCCCTTTAAGAATTGTCCTGGCACAGTGGTGCTCCGGCACGTGCGGGCCCGCCTATGGCCTTCTAAAGATTTTAGGCCTTTCTTCTCTCTTATTTAAAAAAAAGTGCAGCCGCCCTGAAGGAAGCGGAGCTCTGGAGACCCACCCCTGCTGCACCCATTTCATCACTGGGCCACTTACCTCTGATGCTGGCACCAGGTAAAAGAGTGATATGGAGGTACAAAAACTCCTGCACGTGGCCCAGCAAAAGGGGGAGAGAGGAAGAGGCACCTGGCCGGTCTAGATATTTAGCTGCCCGTCTCCCCAGGTGCCCTACTCCATCCCCATTGGTCAACGGGGCCATGGTTCCAGAGCAGGGGAGGGTCGAGGGGCCTCTCTCCTGCCTGACACCCTGTTCTGGGCAGGCAGGCACAAATTCACACCCCCTGCTGAGGGCGGGAGGGGGGGGCGTTCTCTCACCACCACCTAGATGAAAAAGCCAAGTAAGCTGAAGGTGATTCAGTAAATGGCACTTTTCTTTTGGTCACTGCGGACCCAGTGCCCTGGCATGGCACAAAGGAATACTCTGCTTTGCAGATGCTTTCTTCCTGAAGATATTAACAAATCATATGTGGGATCCCATAGTATCGTCTAGGAGAAGTGACTTTAGTTCTAATTGTCCATCTCTGTATTTGCTATCCTTAAGATTGCTGCTCCTGTTTCGGTTCTATCCTTTACATTTGGCGCTCTGAAAAGCTTAGTTTAGACAGTGCTTTGCCTACCTAGTACTGTATAAATTATTTTAAACTTTTGCAGTATTGCCGCATGGTGTTCAACAGTTGATGAATTTCAGGTTAACGTGTTCGCAGAAATGATTTCTAAACTTTAAATTTCCAAAACAAAGAACTTTACAGTTTAAAAAACAGTTAAAAGCAGAACCATTTCCAAAACAAAAAACTTACCTTTACATTTTTTTCCACAAAATACATTTTCCCCTAACTTAACGTCCAAAAAACATGAAAATGAATTACAATTCGAATTAAAAAAAAATTTCACAACATACATTACAACAAAACATAAAACACCAAAAAGCATGGAAATTATTTACAGCTTTTCTATCTATATTCCATAATTTACAATCAACATTAAGGGAAGATATGTACTTAATTTATTACCATACATACTTAGTTTAGTCAGTGCTAAACAGTAATAAGACTTACACATTATTTCTTTACAGGCCATTTATCCTCATAAGTCGCCTACGGTTTTTTTTTTAATGCCTTAACGCTGTCCTTTATGTGTATAGAAATTGTATAAAGCTTATACAGTGAAATTCTTAAAATGAAAGTTCATACAACTGTATACAATGAAATCACTTATACAGTGCAATTCTGTGCAAAAGGATAGCTAAGGCATTTTGAGAAAATTTTTGTAGACTACTTATGATGATAAATAAATGACCTGTAAAGAAATAATGTGATAGATTAGATAGTGTTGAATAGTGTTAGTGTTAAATGTTTTCTGCAATAGCCAGAAAATATTTTAAAGCACTTGTAGCCATGTTGGTATGGGAGACCCCATATAATTGTAACTAATCTGCATTGTCCTGATTTTACTGAAAATATAGGTATTGCAGCAAAGCAGTTCTGTTACTGTAATACACATATAATTGCTATGACAAAACTTTCTTCTGGAAATGTAGCTTGTGCTCAGTGCACACTTTTCTACACAAAAAACCCTAACACTTTTAAAAAAATTATTTTATTTATAAAAGATTTTTATCCTGCCCCTCCTGCCCACAGGGCAGCTCAGGTTTCTGTCGTGATATCCAGAGATGCTAATAGCTCTTCTGGATCTGGCCCCTGGATCCAGTTCCTACCCCCAAGCACTGCAAGACTGACCTCAGGGTTAGGGGAGCAGAGATGAGGGCCTGCATTCAAGAATAGGGGACAGATCCACCGTCTGGACCCTCTTCTTCATCTTATAAGCACACCCACCCCAATTTCTACATGGCCCTCGGCGCTTATACTAATTTTCAAAGTGGCCCTGAGGAAGGAAACGATTCCCCACCCCTGGTTTGGATGATGCTTATAAAAACACAACACATTTCTGCACACCTGTATATTGAGAATGTTCTTCAGACTTTATGGTACTGGTACAGTAGTGAATAGGCTGATCATGAAAAAATGTAACAATATATTTCTTTCAAATGTAAATAGGGCCACAGAAGAATGGTATGCTGCTCAGCGTGGAGTGAAGACCATCCAATATGCAACCTATTTACCTGTGGCTTTGATCGTCAGGCTATTGGGTGGAACATCAACATCCCTGCATTGTTACAGGAAAAATGAAGTGCTGGAAGATTTTTGCATTTATGTTGCCATGGACTTTTAACTTTCTGCAGACTTTTCTGTCTCTTAGTCTGCCATCATTGTAGAAGTTCCACTCTGGAAGGAGTGCTTTGCAAATGTTGTTACCACATTGTGCACAGTTTGCATGAAATGTACAGAAAATGTGACCTTTTTTACATTTAAGTTCGTGTGTATGAACTTTTATATCTTGGCATCCACTGGTCAGTAGAAAGGACGTTCACTTTATAGTGCACATAAGTGTTTGTAAGTTATTCAGCATAGATGAACAGTAGGGCATTACATTTGTGATTTAAATGTGAAATTTATGTACTTATTGTGAAGAAGATATAGTCAGTTGCATTTCCCCATAATTTTACATATCTGCCTTGTATCGAAGGAACTACAGGGCTAAACTTTGAGATGAAGTGTGAATTTCGCAAGTAGTAGGATGGTAAACATTTTCTTATTTGCACCTGTAATGAAGTCTGACTTTAGCGCTGCAATGTAGTGTACTTTCAGCTGCAATTTTATTTCTAGTTGCTGGAGAGAAATAACATGGATTAGAGAAGGAAAAGATAAGCAACCTCTAGCCCTGTGCATAGAATGCTGAGTTGCACCATTCAGAATGTTTCTGTATGCTTCTCTTGGGGAAAAAAACCAAGCAAATGTTAATTCTACTCTTTTTAGGTTTAAAACTCGGTTTGATCTTGCAGAATCTAAGTTGCAAAAATCCAAAATGTGACTGATCACCGAAATCTATTTGAGAAAATATCTTAGCACTTTAGTTTATAGCTGTTGTTATAAACCATTATGAAAGTTCAAACAGCTTCTCCACTGAATGTGAGTTGACCTCTAGTAGAAGGATTTGCTACTTCTTGGTGATCTATCCAAAAAGGAAATCTTTTGGGGTTTTTTGTTTTGTTTTCACCCGCTGTTACCATTTTAAAATGGGATCACCTCCCTACTTATATGTGAGCCAACAATACAAAGTAAATGAGTACTACCTCAAAAATGTTGGTTAGGAGTCTTGCTGTTGCCTAAATAAAGCACTTTTGTTTTGGGGGCTGAAGTACTGTCTTTGGGATTAGAGGAAAGACAATCATACCAAATTTCATCATTTAGGTAACTAACCAATAAGATGATCAGGGCAATACAACAGCTAAGTATAAGTTTTCACCTTTGCTCTTTAACCTGCAGTTCTGCTGCAGACCCTATTTTGTTCTGCAGTGCATACTGTAGGATTTCCCTTCGTATTCCCAAGTGATCTTACATTGGTTTTGCACCTCCCTGTGTTCAGTCTTCTCTTGGCATCTTGGTGTGCGATTCGCCCAGCTTTTGGTCAAATTAGCAAATGCAGCTGGCATTTTGAGTAAAAAGAAGGTGGTGTATTGAAGATTCTTCTGACACCTACTAGCAGAAAAGGGGAATGGTGTCCCATCTCTGACATATTGCAGTATGAGATGGAGGACGGGGGCAAAATAATCAGCGGTGTAGGCTCTCCCATAGTAGGATTCAGTTTGAAGTGAATTGTCATTAGATGCTAAATGTTACGATCCTTTTTAATCACAATCTTGTGATTCTATGAAGCAAGAGCCGAGCTTGTGTCCTCTACAGCACTATTTTTGCATTTGAGAAGCTAAGTCCTGAGCTGGGGGTCTTATCCATTACTACACAAAGGCGTTGGCTGCAGCGGAAAGAATACGCTGGAAATGAGAAAATTGGGATGCTACAAGAGGGCTGAAATTCAAAACTATGGAAAGATGATAGACTGAGAGACCTACTCGAGTGAGTAGAAGATAATTTATGCAGTGACTTCCTTTTGCAGGGAGAATTACTGTTTGATTTAATATTTGTGCTCTCTCGCTCAGTTATAGCATATAGTCTTTAGCAAGGTTGCCACAATTCCACATCTACTAGTGACTGGATGGGGATGCAGTCATTTGTTCTTTAATTGTTAATGTCAAAAAGACTCAGGCTACAGTCAACAACCCTCCCAGTTGTCGATCACAGCCTTAAAGTACATTGTCCAGGTATTGATAATTTTGAAGTGTGTTTTTTTCAAACACTTTGAAAGCTTGATTTTGATCTCATCAAAATAGTCGTTTCCCCCCCCCCCTTTGCCTCGCTTGGGGTATGCACATTGGTTTGCTATGCTGCAAACTGGTTTCTCCTGATAGGAGAAGTACTGTGTGGAAAGGGACTGTGAAGCAAGCAAACTCTTTCTACACAGCTCTCCATGGGGGAAGATGACAGGCTGTGCTCTGCATTGGCTTTCCCCACTTTAGGGAGTGAGACAAGGTACCCTAAAGCATATTTAAATATTGGTGAGAAGGAGGAACCAATGTAGGCTTAGATGCTAGCACGGGGGTAGGTTTAGACACGGAGACATTCATGGTTTGGCCATTTGCATCCAAAAGTAATAGAACCCAAGCACTTCTGGCTTGACTGAGGGCACTTTCACACCTTACCTTTTTCCTGCGCAAAATAAAGATACCCACATATTTGTAGAAGGTCTGAATGTTCAGTGATGGGAGCTTTGGGAAATAGCAGACGCAGATGACTTGGCGGCGAAATCCTACTTTTACAGTGATGGCGTTGTATAAATGCGAAATTTGCCTGCGTGCAAGCGCACCCCCCTCTGGTCTGACACTTGAAAAACCATGGAGCAATCCCAGGAAGAGGAGGGGGCGAAGCAGGCAGGGGCCAGGTCGTCCTGGACTCGATGATGAGGATGTTGTCACCAGGGATGGCGTTAGAGGCCGACCATGGCACTGCACAGCTCCAGCAGCTGCTCAACTGGCCGTGGGCCCAAGCCTCCCACTGGGCGCAGCCCCCGCTTGTCTGGGCGGCCGCAACCTCCACCGCTCTCCAGCACAAATGGGTTCTAACGAAGTGGGCCCAGGCTCTTGGTCATCACTGCAGCTCCTCTTACCCGGGTGACTCTGGATCCAACGTTGCCAGGCCTTCTTGGAACTGCTCTGACTCTCCTGCTGCCCTGGCCAACTTGGTCTACACTGCCTCCCTCTTCTGGAAAATTAAAAACATAAAGACCTGCAGGTATGAATGCCCCTTTCATTCATAAATGAAGATAATCTTTCTCAATCCCAGGAGAAAGGAGTCAGTGTGAATACCCCTTCCCGCATATGGACCTCACCGCGAGATATGCAAAGGCGGAATAACGGTGCAGGTGTGAAAGTGGCCTAATATTAATCGTGGCCCTGAGTCACGATTAATTCTTTAGCTGCATGGACTTTGCTAACATAGGTTGTGGAGAAAGAGAAGTCATCATTGGTTTTATTAACATAGACAGTGTCTTTAAGTTTTGCAGATACATATGAGAAACAGAACAGCTCGAATCTATGCAGTTCAGTTTCCATCCCTGCCAATGACTGCTGACCTCTCTATCGCCAGAGGGACCAGCCTTTCACACCAGAAATGAGTCAAAATACTTATTTTCACAAAAAACTCCAACCAAGAACAAAAATCAAGAATCCTCCCCAAGGTGCTAGAGCCAGTTTCTCAGGAGCAAGCGAATAATCAGATGAACTACTGTCCCATCTTTTAATTTTATAAACCATACTCAGCTGTATTTTTGAGGCTACAAATAACCTTTCCAGCTAGTCCCAGAATATGGGTCGTGGTGGAAAATGTTCCAGTGGGCTAAATAGTTCACGCTTTTAGCCACACGTGGCAACAGTTAAGTGTTGTAAAGAGACCTGTTCAGTGCTGAGCTAACGATGTCCAACATTTCATAAAAGGTAGAAAGGTTGCTGTTACATATTTTCAGTATTGATGCAGAAGCATGCATCTCGCAGCAAATCACAAAAACCTTCTCTGTGTCTGTGTGTGTGTGTGTGTGTTCCCCTCAATGCACATCAGTTTCACAGATTCAAATTCTGTCCATATTTCAGGAGTGGGGGCATCTGCTGTGAAACATCTTTATTACCTAAATCTGTGAAAACCAACTTCCTTTTGGAAAGAAATCCTAAATGTGTATGTTACGTGGAACCACTAGTTTTTGTTTACTTATATTCTGCTGATTTAATTGTTTTTAGATGTTCAGTGTTTGTCTTCATTACAGTTTGAAAATACATTAAATCATTCAACAGATTCTTGCTACTTGCTGTTGTTTATAATTTCTCTGACATTGTTCTCTTACTACATCCTCTTCCAGGATCCCAGTCTATGTGAAAGCAATCAAATGGCCTTTGCCCACTTCTGCTTCTGTCCTTTGGCATCCAAACAATGGTAGGCAGAATTCAACAAGAAGGCAGCCAAGCCTGTTCCTGAAAGCAGGGTTTGTATAGATCAGTTTGGCATGCAGCAATTTTTAAAGTGGGCTCAGACAATCCTTGTGCGTTTCCATTTTCTCTCACGTAGTCTGTACAAGCAAATCTTTAATTGCATCTTGTTGCACAAGTTCTGAACGCCCTCCATGTGACTTGCTCCCAAATTTGTTATAAAATTGATTTTCTTGCTTAAAGAAACAAGTCAAAACATATATTCAGTACAATTTGTAGCTATCTAGCAGCCCTCAAAGTATCACAAAACACTTTACAGATGAAAAGGAATAACTGATAACCGTTTACAATAAATGAAAGTAAAGGTTGACAAGTGATCTGGTGACTGTCACTTTTATGTGAAAATGGAGCCTTGCGTTTTCTATGGAAACATCTCACCTAGCTGAGATTCATGCAAGGTTATTCTTGTAGGGTTGTGGATAACAACCTGTAGCCATTCTGCCAGATCCCACAAGCTAAGCAAAGTCAGGTATAGGAAGTACCTGGATGCAGCATCTCCAAGGAGAACCTCGTTCACACACAAAAATCGAACTGGGAATTCAACAAATGCTGTTATGCTAGCCCCACTTCACTACTGCTCCAGAATAGACTTAACTATCAGTGAACACCTGATTGCAGCCTGCAAATATCTATGTTTGAGTATTTTACAAATCACCTGGCCACTAAATATTTTGTTTGCACTTTTAGCCAGAGTTAGGACTGTTAACAATTGTGTTCTTGTTTCAGATGGATTTCTTCAAAGGTTTGGGGGAGTTCCCTGCAGTTTGTTAGCTACATTAAACCACTATGAATATATGAATTACACACTACTACATAATTAGGTGATGGGTTCATCACTAGAAACGAGGCACACTTGGTGGGAAAGCGGCTCTTTCATTTGTTGAGAGAAATGGAAAATATTCTGTGTCCATATCAGCAACTATTTTAGAGTGAGATCTTTAAAGTAAGTTTTTAAAGTGAGATCTTCAGTCAGGATTCACGCATTGTTTGCTGCTAGATTAGTGGTAAAGCCACATGAGACAGGGCAGGCCTGATTCCCCCACCCATCCTGGGGAGGGAGAATGCAGCCACATACTTTGGGCTGGCGGAGAGAGCAGTCCAAAAGATCCCCCTCCACGTGGCAACGGGGTGGATGGGCTGCCGTCACAAGTACTACCATGCCCTGGGAGTGGCAGCGGTCTTAGAAGCTGACCACATACATGGGCCCCCAGCCTGCCTACTATCCTGCCCCCAGCCATGATGTAGATGGAATGGTGAACTGCATCTGCCGCTCTATGATGCTGGTGGAGCTGCATGGGCCCAACCACACAGGAGGTGACTTTATCCCACATTAGCCTAGGTAGGCAACAGTAACGTGATGCGTCACCAGCCTTCTCCAGCCGATGCATTGCGTTGCAGTCGCCTGCCGCCCCAATGACAGAACTGGGTGAACTTCTGGCGGCCACCAGCCCTATGGTCCACTACATTGTGGGATAAGTTCACCCAAAGTGGGATAAAGTCTCGTGTGGACTTACCGTAGGAATTTCTAGTGCATTGCTAACCCAGCAGAAGTGATATAAAGTTGACTAAAAGAAGTGCAGTTCCACCCACTCTTAAAGAGCATACCACTCAAAGTTTTATAAGGGCCTCACTGTGAACGTTCAGCTTTGCATTTTGGCACCACTGGAATCTTTACAGTCTTTGGCATTCTGTTTCAAAGTACGTTGAAGCTAGACTCCCATTAACTCAATTGAGCTTTGTTTCACACCACAAATGAGATCATTTATATTGTCCATTTATATTGTCATTTCACATTGCTTTGTTTACATAAATAAGATTAAATGTAAGTATTAGCATCAATAAGCCAACTTCTAATGTTTTGTGCCCACACAAGGAATGACAACAACCGTGAGGAATGTATTTTTATTTTAAAAGGGTGGAATAAAGCTTGGTCTGATTTTAATTTACGTGTTAACTTTGAAGCTTATCTAAACCTTGAGCGGTGCCACAAAACAAGAGACAGAAAACCAAAGCATTAATGGAACAACAAATCTCTGAGGGAGGTGTGGAGAGTTTGCAAATGTACATATGCAGCAAGGTTAACCTGCAAGGAAAAGATGGGTTTGTGGCTGCTAGAATAGGAGTGATAACGGTCCCCATTATGTATTATCAGAGCACCTCCATTTTGAATGTGTTCATTCCATCTACTGAGGTTTCTTTTTTCAAGCAAGAAAACAAATCGGAGAGACTTTACCAAGGTGACATAGAAAAGTCTGCGGAGGAAGGGATAGTCTAACTTTAATGTTAAGTGTCTAGCAGCTTCCATGGTTTTCAGTGAGAGCTGCTCGTTGCTAAATGTGTTTGAAAATAGAAATATTTTTTATAGGGTCAGCAATGTACAATTATTAGAGATGGGACCTTTCCCCAAGGGGCAGCTAATCTTGGGGAGATGAGGGAGAGACGGAGACATTCATGAAATAGAGAAGTCACTTGCTTAGTTTAGTTACAGGGAGAAGGACAGTAGGGTGGGCACTAGGTAGATTTAAAAAAAAAAAAGTCATGCCACCTTTCGCTCAAAAAGGCTCAGGGCAGCTTGCAAAATAAAATATAAACTTCAGATATAAAGCGTATAAAACATATAAAAAGATAGAAACACTTAAATACAAACAGCCCACCCATTATCATCTCCCCATTCCCCACAACCAACCCCCATAGATCGCTTGTTAGGATAGAAGAACCGAACATCAGGTTTTTATTTTAAAATTGCCCATATCACCCAACTGTTGACTTAATGTATACCCAAAATTTCTCTTGCATGGTTTTTTTGTTTTTGTAAAGACAACTTCCATTGCAAACAAGTCATACATCCTTTTCTCCAATACAGATGTGCAGTTTCCCATTTCGAACTTAACTGCTCACCTTCAGATACCTTTTATTTGCCAAATAGTGATCAAGCTGTTTATAAATGCTAGCTTGTTTATTTTAAATTGGTTAATTCTAGTGGATAAGGTCCGGTAAGTCAGACAACAAGGTAACGCCTGGACTCATCCACTAGGAGGCAGCACTAAACTGAAATCCTGTTCCAGAGAGCGTCTTCCCGCTCAACTCCAGTTTAGTGTCTATCTCAGCACTACTGGCAGCTTCGCCGTGAGGGCTCCGCTTCTCTCCTCTAAAAGGGGGGGGAAGTGCCCTTCACTTCTGAAATCCTTCTTCAAGTTAGTCACTTGGGCGCCTTAGTGAAGGTGCTTTGGATGTCTTTCGGGACTTAGACCTGCCGCTTGTGTGCCAGGGCCGGCCTCTGAATACGGACCCTTGAGGGCAGCTGCCGGGGGATCACAAGATGGCGGGAACTGCCAAGACTCGGCGCAATTCGCAAGCGAGGTCAGATGCTACCTCAGCTTCAAAGGCAGCTCCCCAAGCGAGCTCAGTCTCTGACTTGGTGCAGGAAGCGCCACAACAGCAGCAACACAGCAACCTGGAAGCGGAGGAAGGGCAGTCAGCCGAGTCTCTCCGAACAGTAAGAGCCCAGCCCAGTCCCGACCCTTTTCAGCAGAGACAATTAGAAATCATGGAGTATGTACTCCAGGCGGTAAAGGGTTTAGAAAAAAGGTGGGGATCTCCTCAGCGCAATCTGAAAAAGAGATTATCTCCTTCTCAGTCACACAAACCTAAGGGCAGGTCCAGAGTAGTGGGGAAAGGACAGCTTAAAGCTCCTCCCCCCCCAAAAGAAACCGAAACTGTCCATGAGGGATCTTATGGGCTCCTCCTCAGAGGAAGGAGATTTCATGGGCTTTGAGTCTGACAGCATAGACTCAGATTCACAAGACAGTGTTGCTGCCTAGTCTTTGCATAGAAAAAAGAGAGTAAGCACACAGACCTCTCTCTCTGACAAATCTGAGGAGGAACAGGACTCTGCTAGGGAGGAAATCCTCAGTTACCTGAGCCTGCCCACGAATCTAAGGAATGGGGCAGACAGTTTCCCCCTGCATTAAGAGCTAAATTATTGCACAGAGCTTCTAGGGTACTAAGAATTACCCCTAAGGCTTGTAATAAAAAGGAGTCAGACTCCTCAGATGAGGAATCTGATTCAGAAAGAGAATATATGCCTAAGGTGGATGCAGCCGGTAAGGGCCTGAATCTAGACAAAGCTTTTGAGAGAATAATTAGAGCTGAATGGAAATTTCCTACTAAACACTCTAAGCTGTCTCGAGTCCAACAATCCCTGTACTCCTTCCACAGGAGTGCTCAGGATATTTTTCCCACACCTAGAAAAGACGCAGCAGCTTCTTCTTTAGCCCATCAGTCAGTTTTCCTCACGGAAGGGGATCTTTTTCCCAAAGATGCTACAGATAAGAGTGCTGAAGTGGGTCTGCGTAGGTCTTACTATCACATATTCTTAAGATTGCTACCACGGCTTCCTATACGTCCCGTGCTGTTTTAAAATGGTTTAGTTTATCAGAAGACCCAGATATTAGACCAGCAGCATCGGCCAAAATTGCTAATAACATTACAGTGGCTAATGCTTTTATAGCAGACGCTGCTATGGACTCTATGACGTGGACTGCTAAGGGTATGGCGACTAATGTCGTAGCAAGGAGGCATCTTTGGCTCCGTTCATAGAGAGCAGATAACCATGCTAAAAATCTTTTAGTCCATGGCAGGTTTAAGGGTCCAAGGTTATTTGGATCAGCCTTAGATAAAGCTCTGGTGGAGGCCTCCACAAAAGATAAAAAGCAGTCTTTACATCAAGTGCAATCTTACAGGTCTTTCTTCCACCCTTTCCATCGTTACCAGAGCAGCAGGTGGGATTTTACTCCTTCCACACAGTGGTCCAATAATTCCTTTCGTCCCAGAGGTACAAGAGGAAGGGGATACAGATCAGGGAAAGCTGTTACAACTGGGTCTCAGACTCGATGGTCACCACCTGGCAACCAGCGTTCCTGACTATTCAGATGGCTCCAGGACAGACGATACAAGAGTGAGAGGCCGCATTCACCTGTTCTATCATCACTGGAAGATCACAGCCATCGACAGGTGGGTCCTCGACATCGTAAACAGGGGATGCACAATAGAGTTAAAAGCAAGGCCCAAAGATCTATACCGAATGTCCACAGTATCTGCCAGTGTTTTAAGACGCAGAGCCATGTTAGAGATTCAGCGGCTCACAAAGATACACGCAATAGAACGAGTACCTCGTGGAGAGAGAGGGTTGGGCCTTTATTCAATTTTATTTTTGGTTCACAAAAAGGAAGGGTCTTGGAGAGCGGTCTTGGACCTCAAATATCTCAACAAGTTTGTCAAACTTCAAAAGTTTCGGATGGAGACCTTAGCCTCCATCACCCTCTCTCTCCACGCAGGCAACTGGCTGGCATATTCCAGTACAAGTCTCTCACAGGCGTTGGCTACGTTTCGTTTACCATCATGACCACTGGCAATTCAGCGCTCTCCTGTTCGGGTTGGCAACAGCCCCCAGAACATTTACCAAGGTGCTCATTCCACTAATCGCCAACTTACGTATGCAAGGGCTGTCCATCTTTCCTTATTTGGACGAACTCTTGATCAAGGCGTCTTCCAGGGAACTGTGCATGGAGCACATACACAAGTCAGTAACATACTTGGCTCAGCACGATTTAGTAATCAACTTTGCCAAGAGCCACTTAGTTCCCACTCAGCGGTTAGAACATCTGGTTGTCAGTGGATACATTTCAGAACAGACTATTTATACCGCAGAACAGACAAGACAAGATCAAAACACTGATATTGAAAATATTGAATATGGGGCAGATTCCCATTCATACCCTAGCTCGTCTTCTGGGACTAATAGTGTCTTGTTTCAGCCATCTTCAGTGGAGCAGGTTCCAAGCGAGACCTCTTCAATGTCTACTGAGACCTTTTCAGTATCACCTCATAAACAACAGACAGGTATTTGTACACTTGGACCCCAATACAATAAAGTCCTTTCAGTGGTGGCTGGAACCACAGAGATTCAGCCTTGGAGTGACACTGGATCCGCCTCAGCGGATTGTTATTACCACAGACGCAAGTCTTATCAGGTTGGGGAGCCACTCTTGACGGCAAATCAGTCCAGGGTCTCTGGACTCCAGCAGAACAAAACCACAGCATCAATTGGTTGGAGCTGTCGGCCATCCGCAGAGCTCTTCGGTCATTTGCAGGACAGATTCACAGACAACATATACAGGTACTGTCAGACAACATTACCGCAGTAGTTTACATAAATCATCAGGGGGGTTCTCGATCACACAAGCTACACACAGAAGCGACACGCATCTTCAGGTGGGCAGAGGGCTACCTGGGGTCTCTCTCAGTCCGACATATCAAGGACTCCACCAGTGTGCAGGCCGACTGGTTCAGCAGTCAGATCATCCAGCTGGCAGAGTGGGCTCTGAAACAAGATGCGTTTCTTCAGATAGCAGGCAAGTTCGGAGGTCCAGTCTGCGATCTATTTGCCTCGTCGACCAATACGAAGCGACCAGCATTCTTTGCCAGGCACCACTGCCCCGAAGCAATAGCGGTAGATGCTCTGTCGCACACTTGGCCCAGAGGGCTGCTGTATGCATTCCCTCCAATACCTCTGATTTATCGAACCATCCAGAAGATAGAACTGGAGCAATTCCATGTTCTTCTTGCCCCGTATTGGCCGTGCAGGCCGTGGTTCCCAGACCTGCTGCGGCTCTCCCGAAACAACTTCTGGCAACTCCCAGCGCATCACGACCTACTAACACAGGATCCGATCAGGCACGACAATCCCAATCTATTCAGATTAACTGTCTGGAATTTTAATCCAACGCTCTATCTCAGTTAGGTTACTCTCCGGAAGTAATCTCAACCATGCTGGCTTCAAAGAGAAGTTCAACCAGGAGAATTTATCAGAGCTCTTGGAAGGCGTTTGTCGATTGGGCCAGTCAAAACCAAGTAAATTCCTCAGCTCCATCAGTAGGCGATGTCCTGGCCTTCCTTCAGAGTGGAAGAGACAAGGGACTCCATCCCAATACACTGGCCAGACAGTTAGCAGTGATCGATAGTACCCGGTCTATGGATCATCAAAAATTCGCTAGTCATCCCCATCTAAAGAAGTTTATGAAAGGAGCTCGCCAGTTAGCCCCCCCAGTAATTCATAGATTCCCAGCATGGAATTTGAATTTAGTTCTTCAAGCTCTGACAGACCCTCCTCTCGAACCGGTACACAAACTTTCACTATTTCTTCTGTCAATTAAAGTAGCTTTTTTAGTCACTGTCACTTCAGCACGTTGAGTGTCTGAACTTGGAGCTCTTTCCGTTGACCCGGCACTTCGTATTTTTCAGAAGGAATCTAAGTCTAGATCCTTCTTTTATACCAAAGGTGGATTCTCAATTTTACAGGGAAACAAGATTTGGTTTTGCCTTCTTTTTGTCTGCACCCAGTGCACCCGCTAGAGAAGCAATGCCACCATTTAGATGTTAGAAGAGCCTTGAAATTCTATATAGACAGGACATCACAGTTTAGAAAGTCTTCAGCCTTATCTGTCCACTATGGCCCTAAGTCTAGGGATCTTAAGGCATCCAAAGCCATCATTGCGAGGTGGGTCTCTAGTTGTATAAGAGAGGCTTATAAGGCAAAAGGTCTCCAACCCCCTGCTAGAATTCTTCCTCACTCTACCAGGTCAGCTGCAGCTTCCTGGGCATTTTGGCATAGAGCTTCCTGCAGATAAATTTGTAGGGCTGTGGCTTGGAAATCTGTGCACACTTTTACCAGACATTATAAAATAGACATTTTGGATACTGCAGAGGTGGCTTTCGGTCGCCGCATTCTCCAGGGAATCCTTCAATAGTGGATTAATTTGTAGTGTGCTCCATTGTGTCCCTCCCGAAGCCGACATTACTGCTTTTTTACCTCCCTGTTGTCCGACTTACCAGACTTTATCCACTAGAATGCCCAATTGGGTTCTTACCTGGGAATTGGGATTCTGGTGGATATGTAGGGGAGGTAAGTCGGCCCTCCCTATGAAATGGGATATACATGGAGTACACTACTTCCTTCGTTCTACAGAGGTTATTTTCTTAGGAAAAAATTGTTTGGGGTTTTTATAGGCCTGATAGGGGCATCAGGAGTTAGAGTAGCATCAGGGAGTTTCTCTGTTTTATTTGTTTCACATGTTAAAGACATTATACTGTTCTTCAGCTTGTCACGACTGCAGTTGAGCGGGAAGATGTACCCTGCAACAGGATTTCTGTCTAGTGCTGCCTCCTAGTGGAGGAGTCCAGCGTTACCCTGTTCTCCGACTTACCTCCCCTACATATCCACCAGAATCCCAATTCCCAGGTAAGAACCCAATTGGGCATTTTGTGACAAGGCTGTAAAGTCTTAAGATGACAAAATTCCCACAGGTGTTAGGTTTTTGTTCTGGAGTTCTGCATGAACCTCCAGGAAGTGACAGCAGCGGGGGTGGGGGGCCCCCACCATAGGGCAATGCTGCCCCTTCCTGAGTTACCCTCATTTTAAAAAAACAATCTTGCTGAATGATGATCCCTGCCAGGGCCAGTAGGAGGCAGACTTTGTTGAAGATCCAACTGGCCATGCGCAGAGGGGGTCCATCCCTTCTGTTTGCCAGTTGGATTTCTGACTCTGCTCAGTTAGGAGGTAGATAGGATGTGCTATGCACACTAAGGCAGAATCTTTCTTTTGGTGACAGGAATACCTTAAATCTAGAGCTGTGTCACCTTCATTGCTACAGCCACTTCTCGGTTTAAATAAATAAATAAATTAAAACTTTACTAAGAGGGAGGATTTTTTCCTCAGAAGCCTCTTAGCTCCCCGGAGGCCTGTCCTGCTTGGTAAGGAGCTCCGGGAAGGTAGGGTGCGGGGGAGTTCTTCACGGTGCTCCCTGCGCAACATAGACCCAGTGCCATCTAGACCCTCTGCATCGTGCTTCTAAAGCCTGGGCCGTGTCAGCCACTCGGAGCGGAATAGGCCATTAAGAATCAAGATGGCCTTCTGTTCGTC
>QEPC01013748.1:4625236-4639736 GCA_003113815.1 Sphenodon punctatus
TAATAGTTTTTTTGACCAACCTTCCTGGCCACAAAAAGATCCGCTCCAGACTCAAAAGATGATGATAACAAATGAACAGAAAGTGTCCACAACTGTCAAAAGCCCAGGCCAGCTAAAAGAACTGGGATGAAATCTTAGGGCACAATACTCCCTTCATTGAAGTCAGTGGGTGTTACCAAATGTGACAGTGGCCTGCTTTGGCTTACGAGCCACTGGCACTTGTGTTAGTGCCCCGCCAGATGTTCACCTGGGGTTGCTCTCGAGTGTGTCAGCGGAGAGCCTGGGCTGTAATCCCAAAGACCTCCAGGATTATAGCCCAGACTGCCGTCCGTCTGATTAGACCTCAGAGTGCTACAACGTTTGTTATGGCTGGCTGTGATCCAGCCTGGATCGGGTCTGCTATGGCTGTCCCCCATGGCTGGCCATTATGGTGGGGGACTGGGTGCAGTGCAGGGGTGGGCCTCGCAGGCAGCAAATTTGAGCGACCTCCCATCCTCTGACACATTTGTTAACCAACCCGGTTGGGAGCATGTTGCCAGCGAGCTCCCGACCCAGGTCGGGTTGAGATGACGGTGCTCTGCCGTCACTTCTGTTAACACCCAATGGCTCAACTCTCGTTGACTTTACTGGTGGAGAATTGTGCCATTAGTGTCTCACTGAAGCCAAACAGCGTCACTATTGACTTAAGTAAAACCAGGATTTGACCCTTGCTACAAACTCTTAAGGCAGCTAATGATAAAAGTGGGAGTCATGTAAGCGAGAAATGCTCAAACAACCAAGATAGAGAAGAAACAGGACAACTACTCTGTAGTTCAGATGATATTTTATTGGATCAACTTCTTTTAATGAGAGTGTGCAAGCTTGTAGGCTTCCAGGACTCTTCTCCAGGCAGGTAACACATGCCCCCCTCTTATCCTGACTTAGGGTACAGGAGCAGATAATTATAAACTTGTTAAGAGGACAGGAGCAGGTAATTATTATTTTTCAATTATAAATGATACTCATTCAGGAAGACAGCATAGCTTTGGACTTGGGAGGCCAGAGTTCAAATCCTGTCTTAGCTGTGAACCCACTGGGCGGCCTTGGGCAAGTCACTACCTCTCAGCCTCAATTCTTACATCTGTAAAATGGGAATAATGACGATCTGCCCAGCAGCATAACTATAATAGGTGCAGCTGCACCAGGGCCCACAAGCCTGGAGGCTGCATAGGCACACTGGAGTGGAGTGCCCCAACAGGGGGCCCATTCCCACCTTCCTACACCCTTAGATCTGCCTCAGAGGGTTGTTGGGAGGGTGAACTAGGTAAGGTTTGTAAAGCACTTTGAACACTGAAAGTACTATAGAAATGACAAATAATCATCTGAGCTTACTTTGAAATCAGGGTCAGTATTCCTCCCTGACTTCAATCGTGCAATGTCAGGTCCTCTACAAACACATGTAAAATTATACACAGGAGCCAGCAGGGACATTTTGGGATTTGCGGTGGTACTTCATTTCTCATTGCTTCTCAATAGTTACTGGTGTGTGCTTCCAGTGTATGTCAAATAATTGTGATAATTACCCGTATAACTCGGGTAACTGGTAAATACAGAGTAGATGTTTCTGAAAGTAACAATTGGAAGATGTTCAGTAATTGGGGGAATGGATGTGAAATGGGTTGAAAATGTACAGGTGCTGTGCCGTTGACATGCTGATGAGCTTTCCTTTTGATTGACGCTGAGAGCATGCAGTTATTGCAGATGAAATAATAACATAGTTAGCATGCGATCCTGCAAGCGTTTTACATTGTGACAGTCCTTTGTGCTGATGCGCATCCTATTCAGCTTGTACTCTGAGTGCCATATAAGGCAGGGGGGTGCTGTATCACTAAAATTATTATTATTTATTCACTTCAATGGGACTCACGTTGGTGCAAATGTCTAGCACCAATTCCAGGTAGTTGTAGGATCACACCGATGACGTATAGATCTTGTATACATTGAAAGTTAAAATGTGCAAGATTATTTGTAATATCTTATAGTTTTAATATGTTCTCAGAAATGTACTGTATTTCATAGTGTAATAGCCAGGTTATCAGGCTTCCATATAATCATTTGAAACCATTGCTTTCTTTTCCCCTGTCAGATACTAAAACATCTAAGGGCGCTTTCACACCTGCGGAAACACGTCCTTCAAGGTTCAAAGTTCCCACATCTGTAGGAACGTACCCTTAGAAGGTCATGGAGGGGACGTGCATGCAAATCGGACACGTCTTTGATCACATGGGAATGCCCAGAGGCATGTGACTGAAGCTTATATGTACATTTACAGGGGTGATTGACCGAGCTGCAAAATACACAGCTCTGTCAATTGCCCTTGTAAACGCACAGAAAAGCTTCAATGCCTCTAGGCATTCCCATGTGATCAGAGACATGCCCAGTTTGCATGCGCGTCCCCTCTCTTGACCTTCTAAGGGTACGTTCCCACAGATGTGAAAGTGCCCTAACTCCATTTAACTTACCGCTACGTCTGCACCATGATCTCCTACTCGTATACGTTAGGCTGTGATGTTAAAGGCACCAGGGAGGCGTATTAAATCATGCAACTAAGTCATATAGGCCCAAGGCATTTTTGTATTGTATATCTTTTATGTGCAATTCCTTAGGGTCTAAACTAATATTTGAAAATCTTGTGGAGTATGTTAATGGGGAAAAAAGAACGCCACCCCCTTAGGCTTTGTCATCCGTTAGGGTCTATCCCAGTTGTGATCTCACAGAAAGGTGCATGTTGGGTTGTTGCCATGGTGAGAGAACTGACCATCCAGAGTTTTTTGATGACTGATTTCACAGAAATATAGAACAATCATGCTTCTATGCGTCTTGAGATCCATCTCTTTTCTCCATTGTTTACCAGGGATTATATCCTGTTTGGAATTGTGTACAACAGGCAAAGACAATTTGGCTAGATTTGCCAAAATTGCTCAAGGCTAGATTTTCAAAGTGCTGCTGGGAGCTCAATACTTCCAAAACAAAACCCCTTCACTGGAAAATGCTTCTATCCAAGGTCTTCATTTTTCCATATGGATTCCCTGATGTAATTGGGGGTGTGCGTGTGTGTATAAGCTGTCTGTTCAGACGACTTGTTTGCTACTGGCCAACATCCAGTTTGTTGCGTGTTACCAGTGCCCCTCCTTGGGAGGTTAATAAAGTCTGTCTTGCTTACTCAGCAGTCCGATCCTTTCTCTGAGCCACTCCCTAGGGCATGCTGCATACGTATCCAAACCCACATCCTGTTAGCACTATGACAATGACCTGCTATTTGCTACATGCCTGTAGCAAGGACATAGAGAACAATGTGTGTGAACTGCAGCACCAGCCGTCGCCTTCCATTCCTCGGTGCCCAGGCCAAATAGGGCTCTTGCCAGGGCCCATGTGGTGGGGACCTGAACTTGGGGCAGCTGTTCCAGATTTTTCTAGATCAGTCACCCCAGATTTGACACCTAGAGTGAGACCTGTGTTTGTTTGATTAGATTAATGTACAAATGACAGGTCTTGTGTGGCCAATGTCATGTGTGAAACTGCCCCATGTCACTTCTCCCTTCAGACCTTCTGCTGGCTTGCTTCCAACTTTTCCATCCCTTCTCAGACTCTAACAGAGCTTTAGTTTGCGATAGTTTCATATCATTGCTCCCTTTTGCCCAGCCTCCCCATCCATTCCATTCTCCTCTAGCCAGAGTCCTTTGTGATGACCCTGTGCATAGAACGCTGTGTCTCTGGCACCGCTTTAAAACGAGGGGCGCTGAAGCGCCTCCTGAACGCCGCATTAAAGCAAAGCCGCCGGAAGTGACGTTCTCCCCGATGCCGGCGGTGGCGGTGGCTGGAGACACGGGGCTTTGGAGCGGCGCGTTCTTAAGACTTCAATTATCAGACTTTTAGAACGCGCCGCTCCAAAGCCCCATGTCGCCAGCCGCCGGCAACGGGGAGAACGTCACTTCCGGCGGCTTTGCTTTAATGTGGCGTTCAGGAGGCGCTTCAGCGCCCCTCGTTTAAAAGCAGCCTGGGTGTTACTGTTTTCAGACAGACACGGAGTGGCCCGGAGCTCCGGAACAGCCGCATGGGTGCTCCAAAGAGGAGCCACATGTCCCCATGGGTGCTCCAAAGAGGAGCCGCATGCCCTCATGGGTTTGGTGGCCTTCACACAGACAGCTCGGTGTGCGGGTGAACTGTGCATGTGGGCAACAAAACCACATTCCCCTGGGCCTGCCCTGGGAAAGCCCTGGGTCAAGGACACAAAGAGACGCAGGCCAACCCCCAGCCTAGCCTGCGCCGCTCACTACCCCCCACCCACCCACCCAGCAGACCTTCCCTTGCCAGGAGCCATAGCTCTGGTAACCATGGCAACAGGACGCAGCAGCCGCCATTAAACCCTTATCACCCACGCCCCAGAATCTGGGCCAGTTGCTGCCACGCTGCACACCCCCAGTCAAACCCCAGCACCCAGCCAGCCCCTGTGACACCCACACAATGCTGATGTTCGGGAGCAAATGGAAGGCTTTATTAAGCATCCAGAATGAACAGGGAAAGGGGAAGGGAGGCTGGAAAGGCCCAGCTGAAAGGCATGGAGAGCAGGCAGTTCAGGTTGGGAGCTGGTGGATGCGGCTCCTCTTCTGTCCCTCCGGGGCTTCTGCAGGTGCAGCCCTGTGCTCTCCTTGCAGGGCTCCCACAGCCAACACATTTGGATTTTGCACGGGCTTCTTTTAGGGCGGGGGTGGGGAGCCAAGATGGCTGCACTCGCTCTAGGAGCTGCTTTGGCCATTTGGCTTGCAGGGGCTGTTCAGACAGACAGCAGCTCTGCGTGTGCCTGTTGCCCCAGGTTTAGTTGACTTGCTCCTGGATCTTGCAGAGCGTCCCACGCAGGGCTGCCCCGGAGCAACCACAGCCTGCTCCATGCTGAACACCTGGCAGCTGCTCTTCAGACAGACAGGTTAAACCAGGATGTAATGGGGGCTTGTGTGGGCAAATGTGGAGCAGTAGCTGTTTGTCTGTGCGTCTACACCCCCTGCTCATTTCCCCCAAAGTCTCTATTTACACTCAGCTCTCATCCTCCGTGAGGCTCCCTATCCCATGTAAGTTAAATTGTTTTCAAGCCATTGAATATGTGAACTAATCCATGGGTTCTAATTGTGGGTCTGATTTGTGCTGACGTTTCATTTTGGCAAGGTCCATAGAAAAGGCCTCATTGACTTGTTCAGCTTGTAGCCATTTGGTGTCCTTGCTATAGCCCTTTTGCATCGAGGAGAGTCCCATTCACTGCAGTGGGATGGGCCCCAGTGCACAACTGCAGGATTACACCCTTTTAAAAATATGATGCAGATCAGACTGCTGGTGCCCCATGCGTGATCACTGTCTCTTGTGTCGGTTGCTAATGCTCACTTGCTGTGTAGTGTAGGGCGCAATCCAAGGGGCACGCGTTCACCAGTTGAACATGTGCACCAAACAAACATTCCATGCGCACCAAGTGCAGGATGCGTGCGCACTATGTGCAATGCATGCATATGCTGAACACAAATTCTGTGCATGGTGCTTTGACTGGCCCAATAGTCAGCATCTGACTTCCCAATTATTTGCTTCTCTGACCCTTTTTGTGCATCATTGTTGTCCAATATGTTTGAAAAGTGACTGTAAATTCAGCTCCCGCCTGCTCTCTGCAAGCATGACCTGTTCCCTCTGGGAAACTGTGAAGAGCCTTCGTTTCCAGCTGTAACCACATTTAGCGATAGTGCTGGTATTTGAAATTGGGGTAATGAAATCTTGACAAGTGGTTTGGACAAACACAACAACCCAAGCAATAAAGGAGGCTTTAATAAAATGAAAGGATTTCCAGGGAATATCTTTATCCCTCCCCCTCAACCACTTGCAGCTTAATTCTTTCTGCGAATAATCAGACCATGACATAAGACTAAGTCTCAGAACCTGCGCTCGGTTGAAGAAGAAATATTTTGAAAGATTAAAGGGCTGCCAAGGCTTCAGGCATGATGATTTGCTGTGTTGCCCTAAATTCTTCAGCAATAATCACAGTTAGCACGCGCTGTTTTTTTCCATCCAGGTATCTCAAATGTGAAAAGTGTGTGAAAACAGTTTAAGCAAATTTCAATAAAAAGGCCGACCAATATCCTTGAATCGTTCTTTGTCTTCTGTGCCAGGGCCTCTCATTTGTGATGTTCTGGATTGTGTGGGCATTATCTAACTCCATAAAATGTAAATCGTTCAGGAAGAAATGAAGGCAAAGGAATAACTTTATTGGCAGTGTTAGCATCTAAAAGGAACTGCATCGCAGCTGACAACATGCATTTATTCAAGTGCCTTCTGTTCATACATTCAGAAGACATGCCGCCCTGGCTGCTCCAGATCCAAGGTCCATTTAGCTCAGCATTCTGTCTTCACTTGTGGCAACTTCGGTTGTTTTAGAGAAATGCACAATAGGTAATAACGGAGTGCTTCATTGGGTGTTGCCAGAGGCTTACTTTCTGGACTATTGGAAGGAACCATGTGTATGCTACCCAGTTCTTTCTCATTGGTCACTCAAATCTTGTGGCTAGCCAATGAGGAGAAGGTCCTTGCCTGTAACTGCTGTTATGTCTGGTACAGAGCTAAAATGAATAATTGCTGCTATTTGGTATTTGGACAGATGTGTGGTACCTGACACAATCTGGAAAGGTCCAGATACAAAGTGATATCCATTTAGTGTCTGGTGAATTCATTAGTTAATTATTTTACTGATTTACTGTGTTACCACATAATACCACATTGCACAATTTACTGTATTATCGTCTTGCTGTTTACCATATTACTCTCTTACCATTTCCCCATAATTCCTTTTCTATTTGCTCCCTCCTGTCCCTGGTTTTAGAATAGTAGCAGTAACATTTTGTTATGCGGTAACGTGGCAAAACAGGATGCTGGTTAATTTTGGTGGTATTCTCCTGTAATTCAGTTGGTGCTTAGCCACCTCAGTAATCGGTTTGCGGCTGAATAACTGCCAGACTATCCAGAAGGGTGGGTATTTACTGTAGATAATTGTTTTGCTATTTGGATCAGCTCTAATCTGGTGGCATTGACTATGGGCCAGAAGTGGGGGTGGGAGCTCTAGGGGAGCAGGGCTTACCTTAGTGCTGGGGATGGGAGTAGCAGCACTGGCATTAAATCCCCCGGAGCAGCAGTGGCGAGTCTTCCAGAGCAGTGCAAGCATTGAGAGTGTCGGCAGAGACGGAAGTGTTGGTGGTGGGGCTCTGAGAGCGCCGGCGGCTCCTCACCACTGATTTGCTCCCCGGGACCTAATTATCCCTTTGCTGCCACTGCCGATGGCGATGCTGCCACTGCTGCAGCTCTAAGGTTCAATTGGGTAACCACTGTGGCTACCAATAGTCTTACGCAGGACAACGGGCTACTAACACGGAACATAAAGCATGAGGAGGGTTTCTCCCATGTTTCCTGTTATGTTTAGTAGAACCCATTCATTCCCATCATCCACTTCCAGCTTCTGCCAGTCAGAGGTCTCATCTGCTGACCAACTTGACTAATAGTTGCTTACGGGCCTATTCCTCTATGAACTTATATCCAGTCTTTTCTTAAACCCATTTATGCTACTGGCCGTTGCAACATCCTCTAGTAATGAGTTCCACAGGCTAATTGTGCATTTTGTGAAAAATAGACGAATAGAGCTTATTGAATATCACATTAGTGATGAACAGTCCAATACATTTATCTTGAGGAATAGTGGCCAAGTAGCACTCAGCTAAATTCCTGAAGGCAGTGGCTTCAACCCCTAGTTGGTCTTGTATTGGATGGCCCACTCAACTGTGAATGGGCTGTGGAAGTCAAAGGTGTTTGGATGTGGTGCTGACCACATCATGCTTTTCTGAACCATAGGGCACAGACCTTGGTATCCTTTAGCCACGCCAGCCCAAAGGGCTGCATGGCTTGAGATGGACTTTGACTTGATACATGCACCTTAATTTATATAGAAAGGTGGGAAAGGGAAATAGAAGGAATTATGTTCCATTTCTAACTGTTCCCTAGCACTGATCCAGGAGCAGCTTGTCTGATTTGCAGATGATGGTATGTGTTATGGTTCTGAATCTTCAGTGCTGTGCCTGGGTGGATTATTATGTATTTACATTGTCAGCAATGTACCTGACAGTGGGGTCGATCCTCTGCCCCGCGTGCACGCATGTGGACATCTCCATAAGGGATTGCATTGTGTCACACAGAAACTGTGTGGAAACCACTTGGATCCCACCTGGGATTGCAGCTAATGTGTGCAATCATCAGTTCAAGAGAGGTCCCTGCCCCAAGGAGCTTGCAAACTAGAAGAGACAAAGGAGGGGAGACAATGGATAGGGAACATAGGGAGAGAAAGGGATACATTTAGGTACACGTGCTTAGTTTAGTTAAAGGTACAGTATCTGAGTTAGATGCTAGATGCTAATGTATAGCACCCTGTGTGAAAGGACAGTAGAGGAAGCATCAACCTCGTAAGCCCCAGAACAGGGCTCTCTAAAAGCGTGGGATCAGCACCTGCTGATGTTTCTCCCGCCCCCAACCCCCCATTCATGCAGTGGCAATGCTGGTATTGAGAGAGCCTTCAAAGCAACAGAGAAAAAGCAGAAGCTGCATCAACTGCTTGCAATCAAAGCTATGCTAAATCCCGGTCACATTGTAAAACATCCTTTTGTTCAGCGATGCCATCCCGGGGAATTTCTGTGGAGTGCAAGGAACAGCACTGGAGTGAATGTGAAGTGTAGACCGTGAAGGTGAGGGAGGTGAGGATGAGCTTCTAGGACAGCTGGTAATTAATTTCAGCACTTGAGCCGGTATATACAGATCACTTCATCCTAACGCCTGGCCTCCTCTCTGCACCCTGACTGGAGTTCCCACACTCTAGGCAGGCATACGTCCTGCACTAAATGATGTTTCTCCTTGTTCAGAGACATGGTTTGTGTGGTGCTTGAAGAATATCAAGTTTGGAAGAGGCCATCAAAGATCACCTAATCCTAGGGGTGTAGCTACCATGGGAGCAAGGGGAGCTCAGCTAAGCCTGGCCCTGGAGACTTGGAGGGGACCCCTTTGCAAAAGTCCTGAGCCACCGTTAGGGAATTTTCAGAGTGCGTGGGTGGGGACATTGCACAGCAGCACACTGAATGCCTGCAAAGGGCCTCACCAAGAAATAATGGGGCTGGGGTGTGGGGTGGAGTGCTGTCCTCACCTTCTTAAAACTTCCTTCCTTGCTGCAACTCCTGGGGGCAGGGGCTGATGGGAGCTGGAGTTGCACTACCATCCATTGGTAAGCCATGCCCCTGTCCCAGAGATCCCTCTATTCCAGCCCCTATACTTGGGAGACCCCACCCTCTTACCTTTTTGGGGTCATGAGCCTGGACACACCCCAGCCCTGCTACAGTGCTGCCTATACCTAATCCATACCTATGTCAGGGCTTAGGGCTGTGGCCCTGCTGAAGGGTTGACCTGTCCCTCCCTGTTGTTGCAGGGGCCTGGGAGTGGCTGGCCAGTTCTTGATTGGGTGCTGGAGAATCTCATCCCAGTACTTTAGAGAGTCTCAAAGTGACTTCTTTCAAAGCTGCTTGGCACCCTGGCTCAAGCACAGTGAATCAGGGGCTAGCCCTAGTTCTGCTTCCAGACCCCACACCTCTCAGCTTACCTCAGAATTTCCTAAAACACAAAACCTTACGGTTTAAAAAACCCCATTAAACGCAGAACCATTTTCCAAACGAAAAACTTCCTTCAAAAACATTTCAAGTAAATACTTTTTTACCCTAACTTAAACTCCAAAAAACATGAAAATGAATTACAATTGCAATTCGAAAAACATTTAACAACATCCAGTACAAGAAAACGTAAACACCAAAAAGCATGGAAATTATTTACACTTCTTTGTATTGCGTAATGTAACTTCAATATTAACACAACATATGTCCTTTATTATGACAGGTCATTCATTATATACATGCTTACTCTTTATTATTTGCCACTAACTAAACTATGACATTATTTCTTTGCCGGTTATTTATTTATTATCCTGTCACCTATTAATTTTTTTTACAATTTATTATTTATTTGATTTATTTGACATATTTCTGCCTTGCTCTTCCCACCACAGGCGACCCAGTGCCTTAACTCTGTCCTTTACATGCATAGAGATTGTATAAGCCTTATACAATGGAATTCTTACAATGAAAGTTTATACAACCGTATACAGTTAAGGTTGTAATTGTATACGTTCCATTGCATAAGTCAGTGGGATTTATACAATGACTTATACAATGAAATTCTGCACAGACATTTTATTTTTATTTTAAAATGTATATGCCGCCCCCTCCTGCCTCAGGCATCTCAGGGCAGCTGACAGCATTTAAAAACATATTAAAACAGACAATTATAAACTACAATTAAAACAATATAAAACCCAACCTACTCCCTCAGGGAAAGGCCTGGCAGAACAGCCAGGTCTTACACTGCCTATGGAAAGAGGGGAGGTCGGTAATCAAGCGGACCTCCAATGGGAGGGAGTTCCACAGCTGTGGCGCAGTCATGGCACAGCCACAGAGAATGCCCTCCTCATGGTGGACACACAGGAAACCCGGGGGACCCCGAGGAGGGCACCCCTGGCCAACCACAGGGACCAATCCAGGACCCGGAGGGGAGGCGGTCCTGCAGGTAGGTGGGGCCCAAGCCGGTTAGGGCTTTAAAGGTCAGCACCTTGAATTGGGCCCAGAAAATTATCGGCAGCCAGTGCAGAGCACGGTGCAGTGTAGACATGCTCCTTAACTCCACTTGAACACTACTTTTACATTTTTTTTGCATGTTGGAGGGCTGCATAGGGCGCCAATACAGCCCTGCAACATGCATAAGGAATGTTAAAGTGGTGTTAAAGGAAATTTATGTGGATGTCTGTTTTCACCCCATGTACTTTACCACCGGTAAAAGAACAGGGCAATGCAATTGCTTGCAATTCATAGGGGTGTGTACATTTTTTATTTTCTTTTTTATTGTTGTAATTTTTTGTTGTTGTAATAACAAAAATGACAAATAACAAAAATAAACAAACAAAAACAAATTTTTGTTTTCCAAATGGAAAAAAACTGAAAAAATGTATTTCCGGTTACAACTTTTTGTTTGTTATTCAATTCTGTGAAACTTAGGGAGATTGCACCCCCAATGGAGGGCACTAAGTGTACCACATTTAGGAAAGATTGGCAAATGGGAGCAGATTTTAGAAGCAACTGAATGTTGTAATTTAAAAAAAAACAACAAAAAACTCCATACACATTTCTGGCAGCAACTTCTTTATCTTCTGTTCTGTTTACATTAAACATAGGAACAATAGGTCCCTCCACAAGATTACCAAGTCTGCCAAATTTCGGAAAGATAAAGGGATAAAGGGTCCTGATGGTATAAGACATTAACTTGAAACTTCATTTCTGGCTGTAACATTTTTATATTCCATCCTGTTTACAAGATATTTAGCAGGAATATATCACATACCTTCCCTGTCATCTCTATCAAACTACAGAACAATTTGATAAAGGGCCCCAATTGTATAAGCAATTGAAGCTGTTCCCTTGAAGACCATTATTCAGATAAATAGCAGCACATGCAGTGCCAGTCAGAGGCAGGCACCTGACATAGCAGGGGGAGAGAGGCTGTAGGAGGGAGGATGTGGAGAAACCCAAAAGACCGACAGACACATTCACTGGCCAATTACTGCATACTTTCAGCTTTACAGGACCAATCGGTGGTGGCTTTGAGGCGGGCATAAAAGGGACACTCCTGCAGGTGAGTGGGGAAGGTGTTGGTGTTGCCTTCACCAGCTGTTCATTAGTGAAGATGTTTTCCCTCTGAAGAGCTGATCAGCACTATGGGTGCTTTCCAGTGAGACAGAATACGCAGCCCTTGGCTCTGCGGGGCAGTCCGGGAGTCAAATGACGTGCAGTTTCTGTCTCATGGGAAGGGGGGAAGAGCTGGTCTTTACTAGCAAACATATGTGTCTGGCAGGGTGGTAAAAACCTACTCTGCCGGACGTGTGTTTTTGCTGGCAAAGACCCACACTTCTGCCCTTCCTATGAGATGGAAGCTGCACGTCCTTTACCTCTTGGAGAATCCCACAGCACCGAGGGCTGTGAATTCCCTCATCAGAAAGCGCCCTATATATCCGTGCTGAATAGCACTTTCAGCCCTGACTGCTGTCCCTCCCTGATTAAGCTTTATTTGGCCATGGGTGAGATCTTGCTGAGTAGCAACACTGAAAAGATCGGGAAGAAGTGCCAGAGCTGAGCCCCAGGGCAAATTAAGCTCTGGGGGTCACCCCACTGGTGAATGGTGTCACAATCCCAGTATGCATTTCTAACTGCCTGAGGTAGAAGGATTAGATCAGGTCACACAGGCAGAAAGCTTGGGAACCATTGCTCTAGTTAAAGGTGTGCCCTCTCTTGCAATCAATAATAATTTCACCCCATTATCTGAAGGTGTGTTACTATGATGGAGTTTAAGTATCGTTATCCGGGTGGAGATGATAGAGATGGACAATGTGCCATTCATGTAACTTGACTGAAGTGATGCAAGAATTCTGAGGAGAGGATGGGTGGGCTGGGTTGCCTGACTCCTGCTTCTTATCCACAAGACTGTCCATCCTTCTCCTTGCTACACATTGAATTCAACAGAGTAAAAAATGGCCGGCAGGAAGTTGTCAGTGTGCTATGCCAGGAGAACAGAGTCTCTTAATGGGGCAGAATATTTCAAGTAGCCATATTTGCAAATAAAATTAATTCTCCTATTTATGGGAATGTATTAGATGCAACTGCTTGTGTCTCAGCGCATCTCTAGAAAGAAACCACTGAGCTGTAATTCAGCTTAAAACAGCCCGATTGAAATCCTATTCTGATACATGAATAAAGAAAACGTTTCCTATCTCAGTTAATGTGCCCGAGGTGAATGGTTTTCAGGCTGCTGATGGACTGTGACGTGTCAATATCCAACTCCTCCTGGTGTGTTAGCATCTCTCATTCTGCAAATGGGCTCAGTCTCATCATAGAAAGTATTTAGACTTATGAAGAAGTGGAATAGCATGCAGCAGGGAATGGCAATGTTATTGGGACCCATCTGCATACCGTTGCTAGTAGTGAGGCAATGTAGGCCTCAACACCGACACTGCTAATTTAGTGCTAAAGAAGTTTCCTTGTTTTTTAATTAAGAGGGTTGAGAGGGGAAAAAAGACTAAGGGGTGTTTGGGTGTGCTGGGGCTTGAGCCCCCTCAAGACTGGGAGGGGGCTCTGCCCCCCCCCGAGTGTCTGAAGTTTCTGGAGGGGTGAGTGGAAGGCTTGGGGATTGAAGGGTGGACGGGTGCAGGCAAGGGGCAGAGAGCTTGGTAACAGTTTTATTTATTTATTTAATTTACTATTTTTCTACCCTGACCCCTCCTGATCAAGGGCAGCTCGGGGCAGCTCACAAAACACATCAATAAAAACACACATAAAATATCATTAAAAACATTTTAAAAAGTAAAAAGAAATAAAAGGGAAGAATTCCCGCCCCCCCCTCCTCCCCCCCACACACCAGTCTCCCTCTCCAAAGGCCTGGCGAAACAGCCAGGTCTTACATTGTCTACGGAAAGAGGGGAGGTCTGGGGCCAGGCGGGCCGCTGTCAGGAGGGAATTCCACAGTCTGGGAGCAGCCACTGAGAATGCCCTCCCCATCATCGCCACCCAGGCAACCCGGGGGACTTCAAGTCGGGCGTCCTCGGCCGACCGCAAGGGCTGCAATGCAATCCGGAGCCTGAGGCAGTCCCGCAGATAAACCGGGCCCAGGCCATTTAGGGCTTTATAGGTCATTACCAGCACCTTGAATAGGGCCCAGAAGATAATAGGCAGCCAGTGCAGAGAATGGAGCACCGGTGTAATGTCCTCGCGGCGACCTGTCCCCGTTAAGAGACAGGCCGCCGCATTCTGCTGCCCACCAACCCAACCCACCTCCCCTCCACCCACTCACCCCTCTCCCACAACAACCCCCACCATTCTGCCCCAATAAACAACTATCCCACTACAGTAGGTGGGACTGAGGGGGGCAAGGGGAGGCTAAAGGACACACGCAAAAGCTTATTCCCTCCCACCCAAAGGTCCTTCCTGGCAGGGGGGACCACCAGCGGCACCCCCTCCGTTTGCCACAGGCAAGGACAAAGCAAGATATGGACAAATAGGGGCAATGATCTGGGTCCCCCAAATAGCTTTGTCTTAGATTTATTTAATCCTAAAATACATTGTTACAATCGCACCACAACACTATATACATACAAGAAATGTAATGTTCTACTAGCTAATAGTGGTGGGACCCTGGGCCCATTACCGGCTACCGGATTTACCGGTTACCGGTTCTACGAAAACCGGATTCCCGGATTAAATCCGGTATGCCGGTACCGGATTTATTTCATTGGTTTCAATGGGGCGCTGTGTCC
>QEPC01013748.1:4640486-4651779 GCA_003113815.1 Sphenodon punctatus
GGTTTTTTTTTTTTTTAAACTTTTTTGCTGGGGCTTTAAGTTTTTTTATATTGCAGCCATTTTTAAATGGCTGCAATGTAAAAGAATCCGGTACCCGGGCCGGATTACCGGGTCGAATCCGATAATGCCGGTACGCCCGGTACCGGCATTATCGGATACCGGATTCTACCGGTTTCCCACCCCTACCTAACATTGACTACTAGTCAAAAGGAAGTTTAGGGAACTTTTTAGGGAAGGTTATTGAACGGGTGGTGGCCCGACAGCTGCAGGAGCATCTGAAGTGGATTAATTTTCTTGATCCCTGGCAGTCTGGCTTTCGTCCGGGATATGGCACGGAGACTGCACTTGTGGCCTTGGTCGACGACCTCTCCCGTGAGTTGGACTGGGGTCGTTTGACCCTGTTGATCCTATTAGATCTCCCAGCTGCATTTGATACCGTTGATCATGAGTTGTTGGTGACTCAGCTGCGGGACCGGGCAGGGATTGACAGGACCGTTCTTGAGTGGTTCCGCTCTTTCCTGGCTGGGAGAACTCAGTGTGTGGTCCTGGGTGATGTTTCATCTTCCCTACGGGACTCCACACGTGAGGCCCTGGGAAGTTTTATCCTGTCCCCTCTCTTGTTCAATGTGTATATGCAGCCTTTGAGGGAGGTTGTTAGGGAGTTTGGCATACGGTGTCATCAATATGCTGATGACACCCAGCTATATCTCTCTTTTTCATCCAACTCAGGCCCGGCAGTCTCGGTGCCGGTGTTTGACGGCTTGGGGGAATTGGATGAGGGCGAGCTGCCTGAAGTTAAATCCAGACAAGATGGAGGTGATGGTTGTGGGGAAGGCCGGGGGAGTGGTGGCCCCCATCATCGATGGGGTCCGTCCTGCCCTGGTATCTCAGGTTTGGAGTCTGGGGGTGCTTCTGGACCCGCAGCTCTGCCTGGATGTCCAGGTGGTGGCTGTGGCGAAGGGGCCATTTCTTCGCCAATTACATCTGGTGCGTCGGCTTCGGCCGTTTGTCTCGGACTTGGATCTGGCCATGATCATCCATGTTTTTATTACCTCGAGACTGGACTACTGTAACGCACTCTAAGTGGGGCTACCCTTGGTGCTGGTTCAGAGACTGCAGCTGGTGCAGAACGCGGCGGCTCGTCCCCTAACAAGGATGGGTCAATGCGAGCACATTACCTTGGTGCTTCGTTCTCTGCACTGTTTGCCGATAGTTTTCCAGGCCCAATTCAAGGTGTTGGTGTTGACCGTTAAAGCCCTAAACAGCCTGGGCCCAGCCTATCTGCAGGACCGCCTGACCCGCCAGATCCTGGATCGACCCCTGTGGTTGGCCGGGGACGCCAACCTCGCCCTTCTCGAGGTCCCCTGGATTTCTCGGCTGTCGACCTTGCAGAGGGCATTCTCTGTGGCCACGTTGCGGCTGTGGAACTCCCTCCTTCTAGAGATCCGCCTGACAACTGACCTCCCCTCTTTCCGTAGACAATGTAAGACCTGGCTGTTCTGCCATGCCTTTCCCGGGGGAGATGGGCTGGGTCGGTTGGGTTAGGGGGTAATTTGTTTTATTGTGGGTTTTTTAATTGTATCATTGTTTTTAAATTTGTTTTAATATGTTGTTAGCCACCCCGAGATGCTTTTAGCAGGAGGGGGCAGCATACAAATTTTATAATAAATAAAACAATAAATAGTCCATGCTGCTTCTTGTAAGTTGAAAGACCCTGCAAGCTGCTCGCTTTGTTTAAGAACATAAGAAGTGCCATACAGGGTCAGACCAATGGCCCATCTACCCAGCATCCTGTCTCTGATCCTGGAAGCTTCATCTGCTTCTGAGAAGTGCACAACAGGTAATAATGGAGTGGTCCCTTTCCTGTTGTTCACTTCCAGCCCCTGACCAACTTGACTAATAGCCATTTATGGATCTAAGAATTTATCCAGTCCTGATAGAATGGTAAAGGGTCTGGAAGACAACCATAGGAGGAAAAGCTAAAAGGACTGGGTATGACTGGCCTATAGAAGAAGACTAAGGGGCGGGGGTGATGACATGATAGCAGTTTTCAAACATCTAAATGGATGATGGTACAAAACAATGGTGAATGTTCTGCACTATCACAGAAAGTAGATCAAGAGGGAATGGGCTTACTCCCCTCTCCACCTCCGTGTTGCTGTCATCTACACACACAAACCCCGGCTCCCTCTCCTCCTTTCTCTCCGAGTTCGAGTCCTGGCTCACCTTATTCCTCTCTGATGACATCCCCACACTCATCCTTGGCGACTTCAATATTCATGTTGATGCACCCTCTCAACCTTGCATCGCTCACTTCCTCTCCCTAGCCTCCTCCTTTAGTCTCCACCCCTGGACTATCTCCCCCACCCACACGGATGGTCACTCTCTTGATCTCGTGTTCTCTAGGAACTGTTCTGTCTCCAATCTCTCCTTCGAGCCCCATCTCATCTCTGACCATTTCCTTGCCTCCTTCAACCTCTCCCACTGCTCCCCCTCCTCTTCCCCATCTCCCCGTCCATTTTACGATCTGCAGGCCATTGTGCCCCAGGACTTTGTCTCCTCCCTCTCTCCTCTTCTCCCCTCAGTCTTCTCCTCCTCCTTCCCTGATTCTGCCATCTCCACCTTCAACTCTTCTCTCGCCTCCACCCTTGACTCCCTTGCCCCCCTCGACTCCCACCCGGCTCGCTCTCATAACCTTCACCCTTGGCTCACCCCCACCATTCGCCATCTCAGCTCCTGCACCCAGGCTGCTGAATGCCTCTGGCGCAAATCCCACTACCGCGCTGACTTCCTCCACTTCAAATTCTGCCTCTCATCGTTCAGCTCTGCTATCTCCCTCGCTAGACAACAGTACTATGCCTCCCACATTGCGTCCTGCTCCTGGGACCCTCACCACCTCTTTTCCACCTTTGACTCCCTTCTCAAATCCCCCTGTCCTCCTCCTCCCTCTTCTCTCTCCGCTCAGGATCTTGCTCTCTTTTTTACCTCTAAGATCGACAAGATCTGCCTGGAAGTCGCTTCCAAGTCCTCTTCTCCTCCTCCCCCCTCCTCTCTCCTGTCCTCCTTCCTTCCCGCCTCCCTTAAGGAAATCTCCTCCCTGCTCTCCTCCTCCAATCCCTCCACTTGACCCCTGGACCCCATTCCTTCCCGCCTCCTGACCTCCATTCCTTCCCGCTTTCTGACCTCCATTGCTTCCACCGCCACCCCTCCCCTCCTGCACATCATCAACCTCTCCCTCTCTACTGGCTCCTTCCCCTCTGCCTTTAAACATGCCACTGTCTCCCCCATCCTCAAAAAGTTCACTCTGGATCCCTCTGAACCCTCTAATTACCATCCTGTCTGGCTCCTCCCTTTTGCTTCCAAGCTCCTTGAACGGGTTGTCTACTCGCGTTGCCTCGGCCTCCTCTCTGCCAACTCCTCCCTTGACCCCCTCCAATCTGGCTTCCGCCCCCCTCACTCCACTGAAACCGCTCTTGCTAAGATCACCAACGATCTTCTTGTGGCTAAATCCAACCATTTTTACTCTATTCTTGTCCACCTTGATCTCTCTGCTGCCTTTGACACTTGACCACTTGCTCCTGCTTGAATCGCTTCACTCCCTTGGCTTCCAGGACTCTGTCCTCGACTGGTTCTCTCCTAAACGGCCGGTGCCCCACCTACCTGCTTGACCGCCTCACCCTCTGGATTCTGAATCGGCCCCTGCAGTTGGCCAGGGGCGCCCTCCTCAAGGTCCCCTGAGTTTCCCGGGTGTTGACCATGAGGAGGGCGTTTTCTGTAGCTGTGCCACAGCTGTGGAACTCCCTCCTGCTGGAGGTCCACTTAACCACTGACGACACCTCTTTCTGTAGACCATGTAAGAGATGGCTGTTCCATTGGGCCTTTACCGAGGGAGATGGAGTGGGTGGGTTGGGTTTGGGTTATTTTAATCTGGGGATTTTATGTTGTTTTAATTGTATTTTTGTTATGTAGTTTAAAATGTTATTAGCCACTCTGAGATGTTTATAGCAGGAGGGGGCGGCATATAAATTTTAATAATAAATAAATAAGTCAATAGGGTTTTTGAGTTACAAAAGGGGGCATGTCTCCTCTCCAGATGCAGCTACTGGGCCATTGGCTAATTATTATAAAATTCTGAATCCTGACTCGCTTTCTGGCCTTCTGCCTTCAACCCAAATTTGGGAGAAACTCCACACACACTCTCCCCACCATCTTTGCAGAGCAAATGAGGCTAAAATCCATTCAAGTAAATCAATTAAAAATAAGCAGCAATAGGCTAGGATTCCTCTGGCTCTGCGGTGTTTAGTACTTTTACTGCTCCGGGGTAAAGTTCTGTTCTCTAAGCCGCCTGCTGAACCTGACGCTGTCACGTTGCTTCCCCTGCAGGCGCTGAGGGCCCAGCAAGCATGTAGGGAGCACAGGAAATCAGAAGTGAGGTCTACCCTGCAGATCTCTGAACAGAATTTTGCCCTGAAACCTGCAGCTTCATCTTAGACCCCAGCGACTTTGGCATCTCCTGAGCTCAGATCCTTGTGAAGGAAGCTACAGCACAGGCTGAACAGCCTGAAAGAGAAAGAAACAGCAATTCTAAAACAAGCCATTTGTATTCTGGGCACAGATGGTGAGTCTGGGTTTTCAGTAGTGAATTAAAAATAAATATTTTAAAAAATCTAACCCTGTGGTTTCTTCCTGCAGTTCAGAGAATCATCGGAGAAAGTCGGGACCATTTCAGTAGTGTAGGCAGAGCCTGCTAATTTCACAACAGCGTCTTAGGCTCCTAAAGACCAGGAGCATCTCTGACATGGTCAGTTAATTGATTCAAATGGATTGATTAAAATCAAGTGTTTTCCTCCTTGCTGACCTGCAGGGAAGGGGGACGCACTGTAAGACACGAGGAGGTTACAGGCAAGTGGATTGTTGACTTCCTCCAATCTCCCATTCTGCTCTGCAAGCAGTTTCACTGGCAGCAGCCAGTTCCCCTCTGTGCCCACAGCTTGCTCCCTGAGAGGGTAATGGCTGTGGGGTGGGGGTGGCGGTGGGGGGAGGGCTTCAAGATTAGATCCTCCAGCCACATCTTTCAAGACTGGGCAAGAGGGCTGAGCTGCCTAACCACCCATTGTCTATGTTGCAATGCAGTTAATGCTATTGCCCCTTTGGTCTGCCCTTGAAACTCCTGGTTTTGATTCATCATCTCAGGACTCTGGGGGGTGAAGCCCTGAGATTACCCTGGAACCTAGCAAAACTCTTAAGGAGGGAGGGGGATGTAGCCACATCAGAAACGACAGGAGAATCTCTTTTCTGATGTGGCCCCTCCCCCTATGAACTGATGTGATGTCATGATGCTCCAAAGGGGGTGGAGTCATGTCAGAAAGGGGTGGGAAAATCTTTTGCTGCGCCCTCCCCTATTGGTGTGGCCTTGCTGTTTTCTGGGTCAACTTTTTTTTGAAAATGGTAACTCTAGTTATGGGGAGCTACAGGGGAGCTCTGCGGGACTGGACTCGAACTCCCCTTTTGAAGGAGGCAGTTGAGGGATCTAGTCCCCACAATGTGGCCCCCGTGATATGACATACATGGAGCAAGTGCCTTCTTTATTCACCTTGCCCCAAAACATCCCTGCATGCAGATTTTATAGGTTGGGGCGACTGGCAGGTTGTGGCAGAGTAGGGCCATAAAGGGCTGTTGAAATGTAAAATGGCTGCCGAGAGTCCACAAAATGACCACCAACAGGAGGTTGGTGGCTAGGAGGTGGAACTTCCTGAATAAAAGGAAGTGACTCGGCCAGGAACAATCACTGCACAGTGGGAGTGCGAGGAGAGAGGACGTGCCTCTAGGAAGCTCCTGAGAAACCAATCCCCTGTGAAGGAACCAGGACTTGGAAACATCACAGACAGAGTGGAAGACCAGGTGTGTTCTCTTTATTTCAAGGGCCATACGGCCAAAGATTTATGTTTTCCAGTACCTGGACTTTATGTGCCCCGTTGGGGGAGAACTTAATGTTTATGTTCGGGACTAAGTTTATGCTGGGGACCCACTAGTTGGGAGAAGCCCCTACCTGGTGGAACAGGCTAGCTGTAAGGGGTGATGTGGAGGCTGGAGGGCACTAAGCCCTATTTGGGGTGTTAGAGCCCAAAACATAAATTGGCTAGTATGGCCAGGTGCGTGTGAAAATATTAATTTTGAGGACCCTTGTCTGAGCTAATTCCCCACAAAGGGGCGAGGCGTTTACACAGGTCCGATCTGTTCTTTCATCGACATTGACAACGATACTTTGCCACAGTAAGCACTTGCTTCATCTAAAGTTCTCTAAGCACTTTATGAACATTAAAGGCTCATGTAGCATTTCTGTCCGATAAGTATTCAGTACACAAATATGTATCCGGATCGGAATACAAAGCAGCCTAGATAAATCGGAGAACTTGGCTAGAGGAAATAATAACATGAGATTGAATAAAGACAAATGAGAAGTATTACACATAGGAATGAAAAACCAAATGCACATGTATAAAAAGGGGACAACAGGATAGGCAGTTGTAGAGGGTTATAGTGGACCACAAAGTGAACATGAGTCAACAATGGGCATTTTCAGAGAAGACACTCCACACCCACCTCCCACCCACTATGCATGTTACAGGGCACTCATAGGGCAACACTACAGCCCTGCACCATGTATGGTGGGTGGGGAGAGTGTCTTGTCTGAAAATGCCCAATGTGACACTGTTACAAAGAAAAAGAAGAGGAAATATTGTTTTTGGCTCCATTAGTAGAAGCATTATATCCTTTTATATGTCACAGCGCCACCTTAGTTTGTAGTGGTGAGGCCTCACTTGGAGTATTCGCTACTTTCAGGACCCTGAGTAAAATGTGCCACAGCGATCCACGGATCCTGTGCAGACTCTCGCCTTGGGTAATTAAAGGAGGAGGTAGCAGTTTTTGAATGTCTAAAAGGTTTCCCCCCCTCCAAAAGATGGAGAACTTTTGTCCTTCACTGCTGCAGAAGGTACATTAATAGGAAATGGGCTTAAATTGTTGTGATTAGAGATGGGTCCTTGCCCAAAGGATTTACAATCTAGCATAGACCAGGGGAGGTGGCAGCAAGGGAGGGGCACGTTGGGAGACGTAGGGATGCAAGCATGAGGCTGAGAAGTTGCAGGCTCGTGTTCTTAGAGTAGTTGCTTTTAAATGTTCAGATTCTCATGTAATCAAAGTCCCCAGGAACTGGGGCCTTAAGAAAAAATGAGCATGGGGAGCTGGCATGGAATGTATGCTCCAACTCCCCTATGTGGGAGATACAGGGATAGAAGGGACGTTTTTACCTATTTCTAATTTGGTCTGTAAATTGTGAATTTTCAGGATGGGTAGGTGTGGGGTTTAGGTATTTTTTAACCTTTTTTTTTTTTTATGCTGTCTGAGTCCTATACCTTAGACCTCATGTTTTGCACTGGCCTTGAGGTGGGGAGTTCATTGGTGGGGGAGATATCAGCTGTGCCCTTGTCATGGATGGACCATTACCTCCTGCAGGCCTCTCTCCTGGTGCACGTCTGCCCCCGGAAGGACGTGGAACCAATTCGAATGGTCAGCCCCTGAAGGCTGATGGAACCGAAACAGTTCTGGGAGGCTTTGGGGGATATACCCTCTGATCTGGATGACTGTCCCATCGATGACCTCATTAAGCTGTGGAACATCTTGCTGGTGGAGACCATTGATCGAATAGCTCTGAGGTGTCTGCTTCCCAGGCGGCTGCACCATAGACCTTCCTGGTTTGCGGAGGAGCTGCAGGTACTGAAGCAGGAGGGAAGGTGTTCGGAGCGACGGTGGCGTCGTTCACGTGCTGAAGCCGACAGGTTGTTGCACAGAGCGAGTTTACGAGCCTATGCTGTTGCTATGCGGACAGCAAAGAAAGAGTTCTTTGCTGCCCTCATAGCATCCACTAAATCCCATCCAGTGGAAATGATCCGGGTGGTGCAGGGGCTGGTCCGTTTGGCCTCTCCCCACCTTGGAGTGGAGTCATCTAGTGCCCGCTGTGACTTGTTTGTGGATTATTTTGTGGATATATTCGTTCGAATTCACCATGGATTTGATGCCTCATTTTCTGCAGTGGGGCAATTGGAGGTTATGGAAGCCCTGCCTTGTCCTTGTTTGTGGGATCAGTTTCGGTTGGTGACCCCTGCCAATGCAGAGAATATCCTTGGGGCTGTCAGAGCTACCTGTTGTGAGCTGGACCCATGCCCGTCCTGGCTGGTTAAGGCCTGCTGGGAGATGATGGGGCCATTGCTGGTGGGGATGGTCAGTGCCTCCCTTAGGGAGGACAGGGTACCGAGCTGCCTTAAAGAGACGGTGGTGCGGGCCCTGCTCAAGAAACCATCGCTTGATGTTGACTCCCCTGCCAGCTATCGACCGGTCTCTAACCTTCCCGTTTTAGGGAAGCTTATTGAGCGGGTGGTGGTCTGGCAGTTGTCAGAGCATCTGGATCATGTCCCTTTTCTTCATCCCTCGCAGTCAGGATTTTGCCTGGGTTATGGCACCGAGACTGCACTTGTGGTGTTGGTTGACGATCTTTGCTGGGAATTAGTTCAGGGCCGTTCAGCCCTGCTGATTCTATTAGATCTGTCGGCTGTGTTTGATACCATTGATCATGAGATGTTGGTGACATGCCTGCGAGACTGTGCAGGGGTGGGTGGTACAGTTCTTGACCAATTCCACTCCTTCCTGGCTGGAAGAACTCAACGAGTGGTGCTTGGGGATTATTTTTCATCATACCGAGACCTCTCGTGTGGAGTACCACAGGGTTCTGTTTTGTCCCCTCCCCTGTTCAACATGTGTATATGCAACTGCTCAGTGTGGTGGTCAGGAGGTTTGGCGTGTGGTGTCACCAATATGCTGATGATACCCAGCTCTACCTCTCCTTTTCATCAGACCCAGGCCTGGCAGTCTCGGTGCTTACTGGGTGCCTGGCAGCTGTGGGGGATTGGAGAAGGGTGAATCGACTAAAACTGAATCCTGACAAGATGGAAGTGATGCTAGTGGGTAAGGCAGTGGGGGTGATGAACCCTATCATTGATGGGGTCTGTCCTCCGCTGGTTCTCCAGGTGTGGAGTCTGGGCGTGCTCCTTGACTCGCAACTCTGCTTGAATGCTCAGGTGGAGTCTGTGGCAAGGAATGCCTTTCGCCAACTACATCTAGTGCGCCAACTTCAGACATATATTTCGGACTCTGACCTGGCCACTGTCATCCATGCTTTCATCACCTCCAGGCTTGACTACTGTAACGCGCTCTGTGGGGCTACCCCTGGTAATGGTTCGGAGACTGCAGCTGGTGTAGAATGCGGCAACCCGTCTCCTGGTGGGACTGGGCCACCGGGAACATATTACACTGGTTCTTCGGTCTCTGCACTGGCTGCCTGTAGTCTTCTGGGCCCGATTCAAGATGTTGGTGCTTGCCTATAAAGCCCTAAACAGCCTCGGCCCAATCTATCTGTGGGACCGCCTCACCCCGCTGGGACCTGGATCGGCCCCTGCGGTCATCGGAGGGGTGCTCTCCTTAAGGTCCCCTTAGTTTGCTGGGAGCCATGATGGGGAGGGCCTTCTCTGCTCTGCGGCTGTGGAACTCCCTGCCAGTGGAGGCCCGTTTGGCCCCAGATCTCCCCTCGTTTTGACACTGTTGAAAGATGTGGCTGTTCCGACTGGCTTTTGAAGGAGATGATGGGTAGAGGAGCGGGGGGGAATGGGTTAGGGTGGTGGGTGGTTGGCGATATTTTTTGTTTCTTCCTTTCGTGTGTATTTTTAAGTTGTTTTTAATGTTAATGTTGTTGTTACTGGTTGTATTGTATGCCACCCAGAGCTGCCTGTGGCAGGATGGGTGGGTTAGAAATGCTTAACATTAAATAAATAAATTAAATATATCAAGAAGGGTGGCATAAAAATCTAAAATAATAATAATGACCAACACAAAACCCCAGTAACAATAACCCACAAGTAAAAGAACCAAGAGCAAATACTCTGAGACTCATTATCAAAATTACAAGCAATAGTCACAATCAAAAGTTGCTTGAAGTTGGAAATACAAGTGAGGAGTGTTTGCCCATTACCTAATCCCTTAGTCACTGAAAAAGCAAACCCGTCCTGATGTTATTTCACAGACTAATCTCTGCCCAGCTCTGTCTTGAGAGGCCATTAGGTTGCTGTGATACTCACTGGTGCAGTTCAGACTCATGAGTCGTACTGTCCAAATGCAAGAACCAAGAACGATGAAGTAAGCAATCTTTCTCATGTAACCTAAATAATCATCATGAGCCGAATTCTGCTCTGTTCCACTTGCGTGACTCTGCTGAAGTCAATGAGGTTGCACAGAGGTAGCCTGGAGAATTTGACCTTATGTGGTTAACCCCAAGGAGCAGCAAGTCTAGCGTGCATCTTATTGCCAGTGCTGGGCTGTGCAGAGAACAGTCAGTATCTCAGAGTGGTGGGAGGGAGGGAAATTTTAGTATTGCCAACAAGTAAATGGCTAGAGAAATGTATATAAACCATCTTGCCAAAAGAGCAAAGGTAAGGAAAGTTATCCAAAAGAAAGATTAGATAAGAACAAAAGTAGTGCATTCTGAGTCAGACCGATGGTCCATCACGTCCAGCATCCTGTTCTCCGACAGTGGCCAATCTCGTTTGCATAGGAGAAGAACCAACAGTCACAATGGGCAATCCATTCCCCGTTGTTCACTCCCAGCTCCCAACAGTAAGAAGTTCATCCCGTAGCTACTTAGTTAATAGTCATTAATGGACCTACTCTCCAAGAACTTATCCAGTCCTTTTTAAAACCCAGCTATACTACTGGCCCTGACAACGTCCTCTGGCAACAAATTCCATAGGTTAATTATGCATTGAGTGAAAAAGTACTTCCTTTTATTTGTATTAAATCTACCGGCAGCTAGTTTTATGGAGTGTCCCCTAGTTCTAGTACTATTTGAGAGGGTAAATAACTGTTCCCTATCTACTCATTCCATACCACTCAAGATTGTATAAACCTCTATCATGTCCCCTCTGACTTCTCCTCTCTAAGCTGAAGAGACCCAGCTTGTCAAGCCTCTCTTTGTACGGAAGCGATTCCATACCCTTTATCGTTCTCGTTGCCCTTCTCTGTAGCTTTTCTAGTTCAGCTATGTCTTTTTTGAGATGGGGTGACCAGAACTGCACACAATATTCCAGGTGCGGTCGCACCATTGATTTGTATAGAGGCATTATGACATCCTCAGTTTAATTCTTTATCCCTTTGCGAATAACTCCGAACGTTCTGTTTGCTTTTTTGA
>QEPC01013748.1:4661832-4683617 GCA_003113815.1 Sphenodon punctatus
GGAAGGGGGGAGGCAGATAATTAGTTTCGTTTCTTGCAAGCCTCTCCACCCCTGGTGCCTGGAAGTCTGCTCCTCAGTGACTGACACCTCCCTGTCATGTTTGACCTTCCAGTGAACCTTTTTTTGCCACCTGAACTCATCCGAACGCGATCCGAACTGACCGAACTGTTCAGCCATTTTTCCGTTCGGTGTTCGGTTTGTTCGGTGTGTTCGTGTTCAGGTTCGTGGCCGAGTTCGGGTCGAACTCCGAACTGCCGAACCGTGTTCGCCCATCCCTAGTATAACTTTCAAAAGAGAATGCTTGTCTCTCCTGGCCAGCCCAAGAGTACAGTTTCTAGTCTACTCCATCTGAAATGTGTCCAGAGGGAGCAGATACCAACTCCTTTAAATCCTGGAGTGAAAAATTGTCAACAAATAGTCAAAGAACAATTTTTCTTGGTATTTTATTCACTTAACAGAAACATTCACTTATCAGGTATCACTGAAGTGCAATTTACAGAACTTAGCAGCAAATTCACATATGTAAATTCAGATTTATTATTATTCTGTTTTTTTTGTTTGTTTTTTTACAAATCTTAAAAATGTACATCCATTAGTACAGTATTGCCATTCACTCATGCTCATTATGTACATCGTCTTCACTTAAAAAGAATGACTACGGAGCAAGAGTTGCCTTGCCTTGTTTCAGGAAATGCCGACTATGAGTGACTTGCTGCTGGGACGGAGTCCCGCCACGTGGCTTCGGTGCGTGAAACGAGGAAGGATGGAAATTTAGAGCCAGATGCAACTCCGATGAAGCAGGTGGATCTCCATTGTTCTTCTAGATCCGCTTTGGAGGGTCTCAGATTAGATCTGCCAGGATTAGGGATTCTTTTGCAGTGTCTTTAATGACAAGGGACAGTTTGGCACGCCTTGCTTTTCTTGTCATCCTTACACAACTGCTGTCTTCCTTGGCCATCTTATCTCTGACACCATCCCTCCCAACTTTATGCATTTCCCCAGTGTTGGAATTGCACCTGGCCTGAACCCTGGTGAATTAAGAAAAGTGTTTCTTGTGGGGCTAGTTTGGGAAAGAGCCCCTCAGTATTTTTCATGATGGGAGGTCAGACTGTACGGAAATGGTCTTTCCCTGAGACTGGCCTCTTTTGTGCTCAAAGGCATAAAGCTGAGCTTCTGTTTCAGGGAGCTGGACCTTCCCTGAGCTCCTGTGGGGAGCAACTGACTCCCATAAGGAGCTGTCGGAGGCCATGTTTTTGTGTGGAAAGCATCCTGTGGTAACCCACCTGGGGGTGATTTCCACTGAACTGTTGTGACAGCTGAATGCTTCTACCATGTGGTAAACTTGCTCTCACTGTCAGAGGAGGACTCCGCATGCTCCCATCCGTACAAAAACCCCACTTCACATGACCATATGTGACTCCTGTGCTCTCCTGCCAGCCCTCCCTCTCTCCCCCTGGCATAAATGCTCAAAGTAGCATCCACACTCTGGCCCTTGCGACGCAGGCGTGTACTGTTGTTTCCACAAAGCTACCCAGTCCCACCAGGACTGCAGTTATTGGGGTATCTGCCATGTAGGATTACCACCTCCCAGGGTTTGACCCCAAGTCTCTGGATTTTCAAGTATCACCTCAGGTCTCAGGGTTGAGCCTATTTTTTCTGAGGGTTAGTCGATAATTCTTGGGGTCAGTTAACTTTCATCTTATATTTGATCTGCTTTTGTGTACCCTAGAGGAGGGAGAGGGAGTTTTGAAGTGTTATCCAAGACCCAGCTACACCATGTAGCCTGCTTCCTCCTGCCCTTAGCTTTTTTATTAGCTAAACAGAAATGGCCCATTAAATTTGCATACACTTGCATGAAGCAAATCCATGCAAATTAGCACAGTCAGGGTTTCTTTCCCAGGAGAGTTGGCAACCCTACTGTCATGACATCACAGGAAGCTTGTTGAGGACCTGCATGGAAGGAATCTTTTATACTGAGTAGGGGAACGCATGTGAGAGAGGCATCCTCAGTAGGTGCTTAAAGTACCTTTTATGCTGAAGATTTCCAGTCTGTGAGTTGGGACCCCAAATAGGAACTCTCCATCTGTGGAAGAGGTCACAATCCTGACTGACATAGACATACTTTATGTGTCTTTGTTGGTATCTGGAGGGGGAAGAGGGGATCACAGAATTCTAATGAGTCTCAAAATGGAGTCCCACAGGCAAACCGTTAGGGAAAAACCCCTGCTCTAAATGTTAAAAGGAACCCTGGAAAAGGTCACTGCACTAAAATAGTTACCACAAAAATGCCTCCTTTCCCCCATAACTTATTGAAACCGCTTCAGGTTATTTACTATTTCTACCCTAAGGATATTTCTATCTCTTCTTTTTTTTGTAGTAGTTAATATGGAATGTATTATTTTGCTGGAAAGGTTTCTGTGAGGAGAAGAGTTGTGTTTTATCTAATTTTAAAAAGTCTAGTTTATCACAATTTTTTTTTATACAAGACACTATAGATACATCTTGTAGTTCATAATCTAAAAATAAGTTTTCATCAAAATACGGTTGCTATTCTATTGTGGGCATCAATAACCAATGTATTTACTGTATATGGCTCTCCAACCCCTATACAAAGAGCGTCTACCTTTAGTGATAGGTAAGGTCTAGGTTCCTGTCTGAAGGAAATGATGACATGGAAAAAAATATGAGCAATGTGTTGGTTAGGAAAGGAAGTCCGCTTGACCGTTTGGAGGGAATACGGAGACAATGATCACAAATCAATAGCAGCATGGTATATACAGATTTCAAGAGGATCACAGGAATAAAAACGAAACAGTAGTCAGATACCCGCAAATCCTGTTAGTTAAAAAACCAAAACAAATCTAGAGTGTTTCTGAAGGTTACTTCTGGAGTGGCTAACAACTTCCAGGACTTTCCTTATCTTCAGTTAAGTGAAGCAGTTCCTAGATCAGACAATCTTAGACTTGCCCCTAGTTATGAAGAAATGACCCATTGTTCTTGTGACAGAAAGTGCTAAGCACTTTGAGGGAGAGAGAGGGGTACTCGCAGCGGGTCAGAATATTCACACCGTGAAAGCGTTTTGTTGGTGCAAACCTCTGCTTCTGTGCGTCTGACAGAATGCTTCAGCGTCGTAGCTAGAATAGGTGAAGGAGGTGGAGGTGCAGCTGCAATGAGGCCCATGACGTGGCTGATGTAGTGTTGTCAGGCACCAACTACAGCGGTCTCTATGGATGTTTTTAAATGAGCAAGGGGGGGGCGTGCCCTCAGAGTGGTTCAGCTGCAGGGCATCCACACGCGGTGTGAGTGGGGAGGGATTCTAACGGGCGGCTCCCCAGGTGGCTACCGCAGCCTCCATGCACTCTAGCCACCACGAACCGGCCCCAAAGCAACTCATACGAGCAGCTGTTACCCCCTTTAAGGACTCTTGGTAAGGTTGGCGGCAGGACATGGAGGCAGCAGGGTTGCAGACCTGTCTGCTGGCGTGGGTGGGCATCCCGGTTCAAGTGGGCACGGGCTGTGTGGGCACTTGTCCCCATGCACTGTTTTGCCTTCCCCTGCCCAGGGCACCCTAGCTTTATTTCCGGTGATGCATGGGTCACAGGAGCATGCACCTACCCAGTCCACCTTCACATGAGCGGTTGGGTGGGTAGTTGATGGGTGGTCATGCATGGTTCTGTCTTCTTTAAAAAAAACCTCTGACTACAGCCCCCTGGAAACGTCTCGAGGGCTCCTCCCCCACCAAAGTCCCCAGAGTTTGCAAGGAGGATGGGCTGCCTGAGTGGGGGTTGGGGACACTGGGATGCAAGGGGGCAGGCCTTGGCAGTCTGAAGGAGTGCAGAGGAGGTGGGTGGTCTGTACCTGGCCACCTGCAGAGCACTAGGTAAGCCTGTCAGGCCTACCTCTCTGCTCCAAGGTACCTTGTTGCCTGGCTCAGATAAGCCCTGCCCCTCATCCTGGTGATCGCCTACCCTGGCAACCACCACTCTCCACTGACCTATGGCTAGGAGGCATTCCCCTGCACTAGGGCCCATTCCAACCCAGCTACACTCCTGAAACACACTAACTCAGCAGGCAACTACAGTCCATTCCCCTGCATTCAGAAGGGACTAAAAGAGGAAGTTGCACTACTCAATATGAGTAAGGGAGGGAGTATAAACAGAGGGAGAGGAAACATGTCTGCCTTCTTAAATTTGGGAGGTAAGAGAGAGTTTCCCTCAATTTCAGACCCGGTTCTTAATTTTAGGGGGTGGAGCTTTGGGAGATGAGACTTTGACCCCCCTACTCCCCCACATCCCCTTGCAATTTGGCCTGTTCGTCCACTGAGGGAGGGTGACACAATCTGGATCTTAGTGGTTTCCAAACATCTGTTAACTAACTTATTCATTATTTGCGAAACCCTGGGAGCGGCTGCTTTTAAGATGTGCGCGGGGCACTTGCGGCATGAAATCCCGCGCTGTGTAAAAATCCTGCGGGTGGGGTTTAGACAAAACTTCTTGCGCATTATAACTGCTTGCGCATTCTTTTAAAACCGTGGATTAAATACCCAGAGGTATTTAGTCCATGGATTTAAAAGAATGTGTGAGAAGTCTCGTCTAAACCCCACCTGCGGGATTTTTACATGCCACGTGGTTTCATGCTGAGTGCCCCGCACATGTCTAAAAGCGGCCGTAGAGCTCAGTTTCCCACATTCTTCAGACAGAGTATGTGAGGTAGAGAAGTTAAGGACCAAGTTTTCATAGTGAACCATAAGTCTGAGTGCTTATGTTTTTAGGAAATAGCCTACACTGATTTGTCAGTGGTCTTGCGGCTCCTCTGCTCCCATTAATTTTACACTGGACCATGGGTCCTCACTATCTCTGGAAATTACGCCCTGAGGGTCTTGGGTTCATTGCATCCAAAACAGAAGGTACTGGAAAGTAGGGAAATTATTTGGCAATTTGGCCCAAAGTCACAACAAGCGTTAGAGGCAGGATTAGAACTCACAAGAATGTTGTCTTCTCACTACTCTAGTCAGACCTTTGGACTCTCAGAATATGGGGGTCAGAGCTAGGGAGATCTCAACAAAAGAATCCTTGCTTAAGAAGCTGTATACATCTATACCACGAAGAGCCTTCTCAAGAGATTAAACAGTTTGAGTGTATTTGTAGTTGTACAGCTCCTCCTGGTGGTGGAATGGACTTGTCCTGTGACTTCTGTCTAGGTCCTGATTCTGAAAGTCTTTTCATGTGCTTGCTATTTACAGCTTGTTCCCATAAGTGCTTTAGTTAGAGGTAAGTACCTTCTATATCACTTTACCCTCCTGTTTGTTCCCATGTGTGTGTGTTCAAGCAAGGAAAATGAACAAGTACCTCTGCAAAGAAGTGGTTTAAAGTGGGAAGGGAAGTTCCTATTCTGGGGAAGATGGGCTTCTGTTCAGGAGAGTGGTAACTACCTCCACCCGCTCTCCCATAAGTCTCTCTTTGTGTTTCTCCCTCTGCTGGCAATTCCCTGCAGGTTCTCAAGCAGGAAGATCAGGGGGAGGGAAGAGCTATTTAAAACCTGCTTACAGAAAACAGAGGTGTGGAGAGATAGTTATGCCAGAGTAACTCCATCCAGAGGTAACTCTTCTTTGGCTAGTACAAAGAAGCAACTACCCCAAATGAAGGAGTAACTACCTTTGCTCGTGAGAACAAACCCATACAGTATCTCCCATCCCCCAGTGGTAACTATTGCACTAACAGCGAGGGGGAAATTTTGAGTGGGATGCACAACCAGCTGATTTATGAAATACAGATGCCTCTAGGAGTGTGGTAGTAATAACAATCTCTTCAACAAACGATGAACAATGAGGGTCATTTTATAACCTGGGCGTGTCCATCCTGGGCAGGGAATCAGTATGAAAAAGTAGTTTCCTTAAGTCAAGCCCAGTGCATTAAACCAAACACATTTTATAGGTATGTATTTCCAATACAGAATGAAAAGAAGATCTTCTCATGGAGGTTGCATCGATTCTCTCAGCTTGCACAGAGGCGCCTGTCCTTCTCGTCGGTCACTTTGATCTGATCATGTAGCCAAGGTCTCGAATGATTTATACAGTTAGCGGAAACTGATCTTGCTCTGGGGGTTTCTTCACCCAGGTGCCGAGACCTGCTTTCTGAAATGCTTTAAACAGCTGCTGCTTGACAGATTGGTATGGGTGAGCCACCAGCTTTGCTTCACTGTACACTGATGGCACCTCTCCATGGCTTTGTACTCGTGTGCTCAGCTGCAGAACAAAAACAACAACAACAAAAAAGTTGGGATAGGAGGGGGATGGGGTGGAGACCAAAAGCAAATGATCACGGCAGCAGAAGCAGGAGGCGCATCGACAGCGTTTAATCTCCCTGCCTCCATTTCATAAGCTAAAAAATCAATCTGTGGGCCTCGTGTGTTTGCTTTGGGCTTAGAGCGACAAAACGTTGAAGAGTAACCGCACGAGACATTGTTTCTACTCAGTATACAGGGAGCAAACGCAAGAAGGGAGGAGGCTTTGGCTCAGCTGAAGTGAGCACTGTTCACAGCAAAAAGAAGGGGGGAATAAGCCTTTAGGCAGGCCCAACAATAGAGGGTAGGTGAAGAGGCTAGGGCACCAAATTTAAAAGCCCAGAAAAATGAACGAGGGAAGCTCCCCCTATTCTCTCTGCAAGCCCCCAGCTCTGAGGAAAGAGTATGCCCCATACTCACTGCGAGCCCCCAACTCTGAGGAGGGAGTACTTCCCCGACCCACTCTGCAAGCCCTCAGCTCTGAAGAGAGAGTGCTCCCCCGACCCACTCTGCAAGCCCTCAGCTCTGAGGAGGGAGTACTCCAGTCCCTCCACCCACTCTGCAAGAGCAGGGAGGCAGCACTTTTGGTTCATTTTGCTGCCCCCTTACATTTGCTGCTGGGACCTGTGCTGTTTTTATGGGGGGGGGAGGGGGCAGGGAGAGTGTTCCCTCCCTTTCTGTCCATGTAAGCCCCTAGCTCGAGGGATGCTGCAGAGAAAGGTGCTGAGTGGCGGTAGCATCTTAATGTCCTTGTCCAGGGTGGGCAAAGGGGTTGAGCTGGCACTGCCCTTATGAGACCCCTGGAAGAAGCGGACGTGATTGGTTTATGTCAAGGAAGCTGAGTAGTTCAGAGCTTCAGCCCGTCAAGCTAATGCCGAGAGACAGTCTGAGGAGATTTCCCTGCCTTCCTTGAAATCTGCTCTAATAAGAGATGCTGTGAAATGCACAGAGGCTAGGGCAGGAACCAAGCTTGAGGGATTTGTGCCAACGCGGGTAGCTGAGAGCCTGTCTTGCTGAGGGGGAAGATGGCGAGTGCTACACAAGTAAATGTTTTGAGGAAAAAAACCTGGAGCGCCTGCTAGCAACTGTCTGAAGAGACAAAGACACACGTCTGCTGCCCAATAATCACCCCGAGCGCGCACACAAGAAGAAAGCACCTTTTGTTTTGCAGAAGGATTAAATCAATGACCTTCTCTGACCTGCCCAAGTCTTAACACAGTCAAGCCAAGAGTGAGCCTTTGACAGGCTAGCAAAGGAATCAAAGGCTGGGAAATGCCTCCGAGCAGACATGGGGCCGGCGTGTACAAGGCAGTGAAATGGCTTCCTCTAGGGAAAAAACCCAACCCCTCAGAATGAGACTTCAACAGGCAGCTTGGCTTTGCTACCACTTCACAAAAGTGAAGTAGTTTCCTAGTGCCAGAAAGGCTCTCACAGGCACCCTGCTTGGGCATCATATACCCCCTTCCATACCCACAGTCATTGAGGGGACCTGGGAAACACTCCTGCCCCCCACCACTGAGGGGTCCTGGGAGCCTCCTCAGATCCACCCTGAGCAGGAAGGCTGTCAGAGAGAGTAAGCAACCCTATGCTAATATTAACAGGCATCCCCCACCCCATGTTCAAAAAATCATGAATCGCCCTCCCCTTGCCCAACTCATGAATTTCCCCCAAAAGCCCGAATTATAAAAACCACCTTGCTTTTTAACATGCCTTTTGATTGGGGAGGCCTAGCAGAGCAAACCAACACTTTAATGGCTGTTGAGGGTCTGGCTGGACCTGCCACCACTCCTAAGGTCCATGGTCGGCATGAGAGGGCTCCCAGGACCTACCAGTGGCAGTGAGTGTGTGGGCTTCCTGGGCCGCCTCAGTGGCAACGGCTGTGGAGTAGGCTCCTGGGGCCCTTCAGTGGGTGTAGGGACAAGGATCAGGCACTTCCTGGCAGGGTCACTGCTTGTCCTCCTCCACCCCGAGTCTTCTCCTACACTAAGGCCATCCCTGGACCTACCTACCTTTCCATAAAGCTTGGCCCATCGAGTGTAGAACATGTGCTTGCAGAGTCTCGAGGAGCTCCCAGAGGTTTGCTTTCCCGTTGTGGCATTAATGACCTCCAGGTCTGTGTTACCCACTATCCAATTCACACTGAAGTTTGGCGATTTCCCAGGCTGGCGCAGCTCTGCATTACTCACTCCTGCCAAGTGGGGGGAACAGAAGGGAGAAGAACATCAATACCAATCACCCCAAGTGCTTCACACCCAACAATCATGGAAGAAGAGGGCTTCTTTTAAGAGATGAACTATCTTTAGAAACCTACACACTGACTGCGTACAGTGACCGTGTTAAATCCAATGGAAATTTAACCAGTGGAGCCATGATTGCACCGATATTATGATCTGACCAACGTTGCCTCCTTAGTGGGATGATTCACTCAGTGCTGAGGTTGGAAGAAGAAGCAAGATGGCACCTTAGAGACTAACTGGTGAAGTGAGGGATAAGCCTTCCCAGGTAACAACCTGCTTCATCAGATGCTAAGTCAGTCAGTCTCTGAGATGCCAAGATGCCATTCTTTTCCCTGGTGATTAGACCGGACAAATAAATTACGCTGTCATGAGTGGAAGGGAGAGCAAGTTGTCTGAAATGGTTCAGAAAGAGCTTCCTCTAATAGTTTTCATTGTTCATCCACATCGTAAGCGCTGCCAATCAGCAGTCTTCCTACAGATATCTCTTTGTAGGTGATCTTGGAGCACTCACAATTTAGTTCTACATGTTTGGGACCTCTCCGTGTCACAGTAGGTGCCTAACATGAAAACTAAGAGTTCTTCATTGGATTCCCAATTGATAAGGGCCTTTTAAATACCATAACTTAGGGTGTGACTGTGTCCTCATTGAAGTCAATGGGTGAAAACAGATGGGTAGCCAGTGCGCCGGCTACCCGGCCCCAGGGAGAGGCGGGGCTGCCCCTGGCTGGGTTGGAGCACTGAACGGACTTGCACACAACTGGGCCAGCTGACGAGCCCTCCCCAGCCCCACCCTCAATGGGGAGTAGAGAACAAACATGCGGGTGGGTGCCCCTGGCATCTCCCCAGTGCCTCATCCCCACCATTGATTTCACAGGGGCAGGATTAGGGCAGAATTCTTGACCCATTAAAGTCAACGGCAAAACTTCCATTGATTTTAATGGTGAAGGATTCAGGACTAGCTTTAGGATTTGTGGGTCTCAGGGAAATAATAAAATGTGTCCCCCCCCNCGGACCCTGGACCCGGCACCTCCCTCCCCCTTAGTGGGGGGGTGATGACCTCCATCTCCCTCAGGCACCGTGGACCCCTAGGGGCCCGTGCCTTCCCTCCCCATGGACCATACCGTCCGCGCCCCATCACGACCCCAATGGCCATACCCTCTACAACCCCCCCGTTGAACAATTGGCAGCATGGTGCTTGCTTAGAAAAACCAAGGAGGGTCATAGGTTTTCCCATACAGGCGTTTCCATAGGCACAGGCACAAGCTCTCATTCTCCCTTTCCCAAGGACACCCCTCTCTGGAGGGGGAGATTCAGGAACAGATGATTTACTGAAGGTGAGGGGGAGGCAGGGGCTGAGAGAGGGTCTTGCAGAAACAGCCTGTCCCAGGGCCTCAGAAGCTCTGGACCTGAGGCTACTAGGCCTGGCCTCCCTTCGGGACCCCAGCCGAGGCCCCTAATGGCACTGCGTAAGGGGAAAACGGTCCTGCCCATCAGAGATACTTAATGCAGACAAACTCATTATTATTATTATTATTATTAATACACTATATAGCACTTTCAGTGTTCAAAGTGCTTTGCAATCCTTATCTAGTTCACTCTCACAACAAGCCTGTGAGGCATGTAATTTGTGGAACTCCTTGCCAGAGGAGGCTGGCAGAGGCTGTGCCAGAGGAGGAATTAATTGGAAAGAAGTGGAGAATAAAACTGAGAATATCATAATGTCTCTATATAAATCAATGGTGCGACTGCACCCGGAATGCTGTGTGCGGTTCTGGTCGTCCCATCTCAAAAAAGACTGAGTAGAACTAGAAAATGTACAGAGAAGAGCAACAACAATGACAAGGGGTATAGAACGGCTCCCGTACGAAGAGCGGCTGGATAGGCTGGGACTCTTCAGCTTGGAGAAGAGATGACTGAGAGGGATAGGATAGAAGTGTATAAAATCATGAGTGGTGTGGAACATGTAAATAGGGAGTGGTTATTTACCCTCGCAAATAGCACTAGAACTAGGGAACCCTCCATGAAACTAACTCGTAGAAGATTTAAAACAAATACGAGAATATATTTTTTTTTCACTCAAAGCACAACTAACTTGTGGAATTTGTTGCCAGAGGATGTGGCCAAGGCCAGTACTATAGCCAGGTTTAAAAAAGGATTGGGTAAGTTCTTGGAGAGTAGGTCCATTAATGACTATTAGCCAAGCAGGTTTAAGAGATGTAACTTTTTACTGTTGGGAGCTGGGAGTGAACAACGGAATGGATTGCCCATTCGGACCTGTTGGGTACTTCTCCCAAGGAACCGAGATTGGCCACTGTCAGAGACAGGAAGCTGGGCTCGATGGGCCATTGGCCTGACCCAGTATGACACCTTTAATGGTCTTGTATATAGAGGCAGAACAACTTGCCCAAAGCCACCCAGTGAGTTCATGGCTCGGACAGGCTTTGAACCCTGGATTTTTAGGTCCAAGTCCACTGCCTTATCCGCTAAGCTCAAATGGTTCTTAATGAAATGATACATTAATACCCACAAACTCTGTAATAACTGGGGGTTGGACTGGATGACCCGAGGTCCCTTTGATGCCCTTCACGTCTGTGATTCTGTGAGAAGCTGATTGACATCTGCTGGTGAACACAAGACTTCTTGTGCTTGAAGGACTAGGCCCAAGCTCACACCCAGGAGCTTGAATGGGCTTTGGTGCAGACAGTGGTGTGTTCCCCACCCTGCATCCCAATAGCAGGGGACACAAGCTATACCATGGAGCATGCCCTCCCCACACACGTTTGTGGGTCCTGGTGCGGCTGCCTCCTGGTCCCTATTACAGCGAATCCTTGGCTCACACACTCCATTATTCTCCAACCACACAAACAGGACGTAGTGAGAGAGGTCACCAGCAAATTCCTGCAGTGAGCAGGGGATTGCATCAGATGACCTTCCAACTCTAAGGTTCTAGGGTTCTCCCTCTGTCAGTACTTGTTGCTTCCATTGGCCACCATTACGCTGTCCGCATAGGGACTGGCAAGCTGCATCCCTTCCTGGTAAGTCTTGTCCCATCACAAAGCGAACCCTGGAGGAGGATGCTCATTAGTGACTTCAAAGATGACAGCACCGGCTCCTGGCTTCCATGGTGACGACCAGCCTGCAAAAGGGATGGTGTCCTGAGGTGCGCAGGCTATTTGGAAAACACACAGAGGAGTCTAGTTGGACCAAGCCGTTCCCTTTGTATCCTTGACTTGCTGTGGGTCCTACTAAACCCACATACGTGTGTAGGGACGTCTAACCTGGTGGATCGGCAGCAGAAGACTAGGCAGCAGTTGCCTTGGCAATAGGCATAGATGATCACTGGAGTCAGGGGGGGATGGTTTAACAAGGCTGTTTTCAAACTGTAGCCTGGCAGAGCATGAGTCTATGCAAGCAGACAACCCATCGGGCTCAGCCTCAAACAGGCACTTTTATGGCCTTCTGGAAAACCACATTTTTTCTTCTTGGTTGCTCTGCAATGAGCATGATACTCAAGTTTCTGCTCTGGCACTAGCGCCAGCGATCACCGCCCTCTGGGCTTTCATTCAGAGGGAGCAGAGCCACGTTAGCAAGGACGGGACAAAGGGCTGGTTACGCCCCTTTCCAATGTGACTCCACCCTTAATGGCATATCGGGACATCACTCCGCAGGAGGCGGGACCACATTTGGAAAGGGGAGGAGAAAAGGGGTTCTGATGTAACCCTGCCCTTACAGAGCATCATGATGTCATCTGAAAGGATTGGGAATGTTCCTATGGCCCGCCCCTTTTCTGACATGACGGCCCCCAGAAGCCCTGATTTCTCTGGGCTCCTCCTATATGGCCTGGAGAGACTGGGGCTCCCCACAGAGCCTGGAGACCTTGGGCAGGGACCCGTGTTCACTGCATTGCCCCTAGAAAATGCAGTGAGCACAGGTCCCTGACCTTGGATGAAACCTGAGTAAGAGGCTTTGAAGCCAGTGCAGCAGCTTTAAGATCAAACTGATGATCAGTATGCATTACTCTGCAGGTATCTATTAGTCCTTTTTCTTCATGGATCTCAAAGTGCTTAACACAGTAGCATCCAAATATTACACCTGGGGGCAAGAGGGCACAGACAGAGTAAGCCCATCGTTTTCAGAGCTTTCCACTAAATATCTGAGGCTTTAAATCTCAGCACTGCTGTTCACTAGCGCTTCCAGTTGCCTCCCAATGAATATTTGGAAACTTCAAACCCCAGATATCTTGAGTTCGGTCTGGCCATCTATGTTCAGGTTTAAACATCCTGGCCTCGGTAACTCGTCATACAGCAGCAAGGCTGGTGGCAGAGACAGTAGAGACCCCCACGTCGGTGCCCTATCCTCCTTTCTGACAATCATACTGTTGGACTGGTGCACGCAAACGCCTTCAGCACCTGTCTTCCTGGGAGGCATGCCAGCTCTGCCTTTATGCCTTTCCCACCGACCAGCTGTGTGCCTCTCAACAGGATACAAACTAAGGCCAGAGAAAGTGGTTCACCCTCTGCTCTAATATATTGTCTAGCATGGTCCACATGACAGGGAAAGAAGTTGGCTGTCAGAGTATAGGAGGACTGACTATGGAGAGCAGGGGTGGGAAACATTTTCCTTCCTGGGGGGGCCCACTCTAAAAATGAGTCCAAGCTCTGAGGGCTGCATAGACATTGGGGGCAGGAGGAGTGCATAAGGGATGTATTCAAGAAAAGATCATGGATCTGTGCCCTGGATCTGTCTCCTCACCTTGAGTGCATGCCCTCATCTCGGTTCCCTTCATCCTCAGCTCAGTTTTTCAGCGTTTGGGGGTAGGAAATGGATCCAGGGGCCAGATCCAGGAACCGGAAAGGGGCCACATAAAAAGCTGCCAGGGTCCCATTTGGCCCCGGGACCTGAGGTTCCCCACCCCTGGTGCAGAGGGCTGGAAAATGAGGTCATTAAAGAAACAAGCATTGCACTAAAAACATCGGCACGAGGTACAGGTACTTTGCTTTGATGGGGTTGCTGGCATGAGCAGCCTTGGAGAAATGACAGGCTGACTGGGAACCTGTTGTGCCTAGATGAGTTAAGACAAACTGATAATCGAGTGTCCTAATCACACACTGCGTTTGCAATCACATTCATGTCATATTAATAGCAAATGATATCTCCCCCCGCCCCCCCCGCCAGATAACTGATCAGCCTGCATCTAAAAATCCAATCCACCAAAGCAATAGAACATCAGCTTCCTTATTACTGACACTGCGAGAATCCGATAACGTGGCAGCCGTATTCAAAGACTTCTATGCAGAACAAGATGCAGGCAGATTGGAATCTGCAGCTTGACACTTAATGCACCAGTCCCTGTCAAGATATCACCAAGCAGCTTACTGGCCTGAGTGCTATAAATACGACAGCAAAGGCTCTGATGGCTCCCGCTCCTGCCTAGCACAGGTCACAGAATAAACACAGATGCAGCAAAACAAGAGGAAAACAACAATTTCAATTGAATTAACAGGAGCTTTGCATATATGCATGGCAATTAATCCCTTAAAAAAAACAAATTTCAGACCAACTCCAGGCGCTCGGTGCCAAGAGATAGCAATCTACAACAGAGAAACGGGTCACGGCAAGTTACCCCGAGCCAAAATCCAACCCTCATTAAACAGTGCATTTGCAGTGACATTTTCCAAAGGGATTTAGGAGGCACAGGACCATTTTCAAAAGGAGGCGCAGCCTCAGCTGGAGGCCACAACCCTCAAACCACTTTCTTTGTAATGGGACTACTCCCCAGGAAGTGGTTTGGGCATTGCTTCTATATTTTAACCAAGAACAAAGGCTGGATTTTATTTTACTCTTGCTGGCAAGAGTAACTCACCCCTCCCAACAAGTCCCTGCTTCGGGGGCTGAATCCCACTCCCTCTTGCAAGGGGTCAAAGGGTGTTTTCAGATGGACAGCAGCCCTGCCTCTATTCTGCCTCACCCCCAGGTGGCCTGTCCATCTAACGAGGGGTTGCCAGATATGCAGGCGGAGCAGGATGGGGCAGCCCTGCCAGCGGGGCTCCAGAACATCCTGGAATGCTGCTGGCAAAGCAGGCTGACCAAACCTGGGGCACCGGCCTGAGGTGGAGTTGTGGTTCGTTTGCTTGGAGGATGGCTGCTGTAGCTCCGTTCTTGGCTGTGGGTTGCCCTGAGCAAAACCACAGAGTTGTGGGTGGTGGCCTAAAGCGTTGGGCAATCTGCCCACAACTCTATGGTGTGAGGGAGGGGTGCGGCAGCTGTTGGGTCTGTTTAAAATGGACCCAGGTGGCGCTGGATGCAGACAAACCTGGGGATACACCCTTGGGGGTGGCCAGTCCCGCATCAATTTGAAGACACCCACTGTCTCTCTTTCAGGGGCTACGTGGAGTGATAAGCAGGAAAATGTCTGTCCCTCTCTGTGTATTGTCGTTTTAATAAGTTGGTAGCTCTACACTTATCCCAGGCAGAGCCCTACTTCCGGTTTCCTGTGTTTACTGTTTTGCCAGAATAATGAAGTAGTCATCCAAGATGATTGCGCTGTAATCAGTTCCTCTGCCTCAGCCGTCTCCTCGCTATAGCCCACAAACTTTTCCCTCCGGTGGGCACTTTGAAAACTAGCACAAGCTCTGTTAGCTGGATAGGAGTTGCAAGTCATGGTTCCTTAAGGGATGGTCAGGATGAGGGAAGGAAGAGGAGGGTCCATATCATGAAGCTATGCCATGGACCAATCCCCTTTCCTCAAGTGCATGCCTTCAACGCTGCTCTTTTCTCCTGAACTTACTCTAGGTGAACTCTCACGTAACTCTGCTAACTCCGATGTCTGAGGGGTACAAAAAGGCTGTACAAACAGCCCCAGATGATCCCCGGATCGCTGTTGCATGTGAATGAGACTCTGAATTCCAGCCCCGCTTTAAACTCAGATCTGATGAATAGATCAGACGTAAACGTCAGATCCGAGTTTAAAGTGGGGCTGGAAATCGGAGTGCCTCAGGGTGAACCCACACGTAACTCTTCTAAACACCGATGTTTGCGGGCCCCTGGAAGCTGTATAATCAGCCCAGGTGATCCCCGTATTGCTGTTGCGTGTGAGTGAGACACTCCGAGTTCTAGTCCTGCTTTAAACTCTGATCTGATTGAGGGTAAACTCATATTTATCATAAAATCTGATATTAACCGCTTGACTAGGATTTAGATGTTACTTGTGAGAATGGCTGCACTTTTTGTGCCCACTTTTGTCCCCGGTTTATCCCCAGGTTTGACTTCTGCTTTCATACCAATCCTCCAAAGTGGGAAGAATATAACATCCGATTTTATGTTACGTGTGCACATGATTCCGGTTTTCTTAGTCCTCCGAGGATCATAGAAAATCAAATCAAGCAAATAAAAATGGCAACGAACAAGTTGAGGGGAAATGACACACAGGAAGTGTGTGGATGGGGGAGGGTAAAATCACGCTTTGCATGATGGGATAGCTTCTGGGCTAGGGTTCCAACCCCAGATTATGCAAATTATTACCAAATGCGAATTACCATGTGTATGTGTGCACATGGTAATCAGGGCAAAAGTGGGGATTGGAAATTGGATTTTAAAACACACTAACTTGGATTTTATGTTACGTGCATGTTCACCCAAATACATCAGATCTAAACATCGGATCAGAGTTTAAAGTGGGGCTGGAAATCGGAGTGCTTCAGGGTGAACTCACAATGTAACTCTGCTAAACTCCGATGTCCCCGAAGCTGTATAATTAGCCTTGGATGATCCCCGGATTGCTGTTGCATCTGAGTGAGACACTACGAGTTCCAGCCCTGCTTTAAACTCGGATCTGACAAATACATCAGATCTGAGTTTAAAGCGAGGCTGGAAATCCGAGTGTCTCACTCACATGCAACAGTGATCTGTGGATCATCCAGGGCTGTTTATACAGCTTCCGGGGTTCCGCAGACATTAGAGTTCAACAGACTTATGTGTGAGTTCACCCCATCGCTCTCACACAACATCAATCGGGATCGTCTGGGGCTTGATTATACAGCTTCTGAGGCGCCGCGGACATCTGACTTTAGCGGAGTTACGTGTGAGTTCATCCTCACTCACATGCAACAGTGATCTGGGGATCACCCGGGGCTCTTTATACAGCTTCCGGGGCTCCGCAGACATCCGAGTTTAGCGGAGTTATGTGTGAGTTCATCCTCTGTCAGTGCTTGGAGGTCCAGAGACTGGAAAGGAGCCAAATAAAGCCCAGCTGCAGGCCAGACTTGGCCCACGGGTCAGAGTTTCCCCACCTCTGGTGGGTTTGGTCAATATGACTCTCCTCTCCCTTTACCAGCAGCCCTTCTGTCCAGCATAGCTTTTTGGCTGAGAGTCTTACAGCAGAAAGCACACCAAATCACTACTGCCACTGGCCCTATAATATCTCTGACTCATGGATCCAAAGAAAGATGTATCAGGCAAGGCTTTTATAAATGAAAGCAACACAGTTCAAAAGATCCAGAGAGAGGGTGGGTGGGTGGGGAGACAAAGAAAAAGAGATGGATTCCACCCACTACAATCCTTATTCTAAAGGAAACTCAGAGACAGAAGTAAAGGCAAAGAGGAAGCGTTTGCAAACAAAGACGCATCTCGGAGGAGAAAGGAACCCAGGACATGCAAGCACATAGAGCTGCTGAAAGTGACACTGCTTCCCCTCTGGTGCAGTCCTCGCTTCCTGGAAATATTTGACACTGGTTCACAAGGATGGATTGACTTTGTACCAGATACACCAGTTTATTCCTGCGTAGAGGCTCTGGGGGGCTCTTTTTACAGTAGAGGCTCCCAGACCGTGGAAGGGATCACAAGTAGGGTTGTGCCATTTGTGGGTGGGGTCACCATCTTGATACCTGATAGGCTCTGCATGCCTTTGTTGTCGTTTGGGGTGATGGGGTTATACTGAAGTCTCGAAATGGGGTCACACCAGCAAAATTTTGGCAACCTCTGATCTACAGGATGAATCCATTTCTGCTTAAGAACACCTGGTAGGCAGCTGTTTCGTACATTGGCAGCTCATGGCTCTACGTACAGGACAGAGCCTTATATCATCAGGGCTGGGGAGTCTTTTCATTATGTCTAGACAGAATCTATTCATATTCTTGTCTGGTTCTAAGTGCAGACATTATGTCATCAGAAGGTTTTCATTTTTTTTATTTTTTTTTAAAAGTGAGATCAGAAAAAAAAGCAGAAATTGGTCATCCAGGTTTCTTATGTAAAAGGTAAACATTTTGCCTTACATAGTTTTTATTTATTTATTTAGTTTGATTTTTATCCCATCCTTCACCAAAAGCCCAGGGTGGTGATGAACAACATCATAAAACAAACTTATAAAATACAGACGATAAAAACCCATAAAATCACATAAAATACTCATAAAACTCCTCCATAAATCCAGTTTTGTGACTGGATGATCTTTGTGTAGAATAAGGTGGGAGCACAGCTGAGTCCTGGCTGAGGAAATAAAGGACCGTTCCATCCTTAGTTAGACGGGGGCCTTTCTCTCCGGTGCTATGTCTGGCTTTGATGCACCCATGTTTGGCCTTGAATATTGTCTGCCATTTTGTGTTCACATGCCCATTTGCAGGGGACGACTTGCTTCTAGGTGAGCCCGAACGAGACCATGTGCCATCTCTCTCCAAGACAGAATGGGTACTTTTAGACAGACACCTGCTCTGCTTCTGCTCTGCCCCACCCCCGGGTGGCCCATCTGTGTAGAGGTGGGCCCAGGCCAGCTCTGCTCATGGTGCTCCGGAATATCTTGGAGCACCGCAAGTGGAATGGGTTGCCCGAACCCGGAGCACCAGCTGGGGGCGGAGCAGCAGTCTGTCTAAAGGCCGGCCGGCTGCTGCAGCTCTGCTCCTGGCCACAGGCTGCCCTGACAAGTGCCATAGAGCTATGGGCCTAGACCAGCTGCTGATCCACCCACAACTCTATGGCAAGGGGGAGGGGCTGCCCACAAGGGTGGACTGCGGATGGTGGTGGACTCTGTTTAAACCCGTCGCCGCAAGAGCAGACCCAGGGGTGGCCTGGCCACCCCCAGGTCTGTCTAAAAGCATCCAATATGTCATGTGACTGGGTACGGGTAAGAATTTGTCATCCCTGTAATACATTCTGACCAAAGTTTGTTAGTGTGAAGTAATTCCTTCAGCTTGCGTTATTATAACTGTAAGTTTTGTTGTTTTAAAATTATCTTCTACATAAGCTTGTTCTTGCTTTTCAGTAAAAAAACATTTTACCTCAATAGCCTAAGTCTCTGTCTGGGGTCCCATTTCAAAATACCAAGATAGCTGTCTAAGGGTGAACCTCTTCAAAACCCTCCTTAAATTCAAAATTAAACACTGATTGTAATCAATTAAGATTATTTTCCATCAGGCTACATTATGAAGCCCAGATCTATATTTAATCCTTTGTTTTGGTATCCAATAAAGTTATGAACCCTAAGTGCTAACTGCTACACCTGCCACCCTCTACATTGGTTGCCTTACCTTTACCCACTGGCCATAATCTGAAGGTTGTGGTGGTGGTGTTGGCTTGTTCCTTGCCAAATCCAATCTCTTAGCACTCCCTTGCACGCTTTCCCTTTCTTTGAGGCCCACTGCATTTGCCTCTACTCTCCCCTCTCCACCTCCATTTTGTTGTCATCTACCAACCCACAGGCTCCCCTTCATCTTTTCTCTCTGACTGACACATGGCTTGCTTTCTCTGACTGACACATGGCTTGCTTTCTCTGACTGACACATGGCTTGCTTTCTTCCTTTCCAAAGACAATATTCCCACCCTCATTCTTGGAGACTTCAATATCTATGTGGACACCCTCTTTGAGCCTCCTGCTTCCTCTCGCTGACCTCTTCTTTTGACCTTCGCCTGTGGACTGACTGCCCGGTGCATTGTGATGGCCACTTCCTTGACCCAGTCTTATCAAAAACTGTTCTCTTAGATCTCTCCTTTGATGCCCTTCCTGTCTCTGACTATCACCTTGCTTCATTCCATGTCTCTCACTCCCCCCCTCCCACTTCCCCAACCTCTCACTCTTTCCGTGACCTCCAATCCATTGATCCTCTGGACTTCACTTCCTCCCTCTCCCCCCTTCTCTCATCTGTCTCCTTTACCACCTGCCCAGACTCTGCTGTATCCACCTTCAACTTATCCCTTTCTGCCACCTGTGACTGCCTTGCTACCCTCTTGCGTCGTCCTACTCGTCACATAAACCCCCCGTCCTTGGCTCACCCCTACCATCTGTCACCTTCTTATCCTGTTCTTGAGCTGCTGAGCACCTCTGTTGGAAGTCTCAAGAGTTTGCTGACTTTCTTCACTTCGTTTGCTCTTTCTGCATTTAGTGATGCCCTTTCCCTGACCAAAGACCGTTATTAATCCACATTAATCAAATTTCACTCCCGTAACCCTGACTGTCTCTTCTCAACATTTGCTTCCCTTCTGAAGATTCCCTGTCCTCCCCGCCATCTCTGCACAGGATCCTCTCTCCTTTTTCAATGACAAGATTGATAAACTCCACCTTGCTATTGCTTCTCAACCCTCTCCCTTCCCTTCTATCCCCCCTCCCTTCTCCTTTTCCCTAGCTTGAGCTTCCCTTGATGAGGTCACCTCCCTCCATTCAACCCCTCTACCTGCCCCCTTGATCCCATCTCCTCTCGCCTCCTAACAGCAATTGCCCCTACCGCTGCAACTTCTCTGCTGCACATCATCAATCTTTCCATCTCCACTGAGTCCTTTCAGTTGGCTTTCAAACACACCACTCTCTCCTCTATCCTTAAGAAGGCCACTCTTTACTCTTCTGACCTTTCCAACTAATTGCCCAATTTTGCTCCTACCCTTTGCTTCCAAGTTCCTGGAGTGGGCTGTCTAAACACGCGGTCTTGATTTCCTCTCTTCTAATTCCTCCCTTGACCCCTTTAAATCAGGCTTCTGCTCGACTGAGACTGCCCTCACCAAAATCACCAATTACCTTCTCTTAGCTAAGTCTAAGGTCCTCTACTCCATTCTTGCCCTCCTCAATCCCTCTGCCGCCTTTGACACTGTCAAGCATGGCCTCCTCCTGGATTTGTTATGCTTCCTTGGTTTCCAGGATTCTGTTTTTGACTGGTTCTCTTCATATTTCTCAAACCACTCCTTCAATGTTTCTCTTGCTGGTACTTCCTTTATGTCACTTCCCCTCTCTGTGGGAGTTCCCCAAGGCTCTGTCCTGGGCCCCCTTCTCTTCTACCTTTACACTGTTTCTCTGGGTAAACTCATTGAATCTCATGGCTTTGAGTATCACCTGTATGCTGATGACCTGCAACTCTCTCTCTCCACTCCTGTGGCCTCCCCCACCATCCAGTCTTGTATCACTTACTATCTCTCTGACATCTCTGCTTGGATGTCACACCACCAACTCAAGCTTTGTATGGCCGAGATCGAACTCCTCACCTTACCCCTCCCCCAAACATTCCTCTCCTACTTCCCTCTCAGTTTCCATTGAGGGCATCGCCTGTCCCTCAGACACGTAGCTTGGGATTAATCTTTGACTCCTCCTTCTGCTTTACACCTCAATACAGGCTGTTGCTAAATCCTGTTGCTTTACACTGTTTAATATTGCTAAAATCCAACCCTGCTTTACTGTTCACACTGCACAGTGGCGGCTCCCCCTGCAGGACATTTGGGGCAGTGCCCCCCAAAGCACTGCGGGGGCCACCGCCGTGGCAAAACTGTTTACAAAAAAAAAAAACCAACCCCGCGCCACCGCTTATGACATCTACAGCAGCCTCTGAGGTGCTGCAGAGGCTGCTGTCACTGAACTTGTTCTCCCTTCGAGGACCCACCCACTCCGCTGGGAGAGGGAGTGGGTCCCTGAAGGGACAAAAAGGCTCAGCTCCTCAGCCGCCCAAAGCGTTCTCCTATGGAAAACGCAATTTGGGCAGCTGAACTCCTCCGTCCACAGCACGCATGGGACGTGCTGTGGAGGGAGGGGCAAAGCCTTTCCATTGCGCCCACTGAGCGCAATGGAAGATCTCAACAGGGCGGTCACGCTGACAGCCCTGGCAAGATAGCTTGACTCGGGGGACTGAGGAAGGGAGGAAGCGTGCATGCACACTTCCTCCCTGCCTCAGTCAGTCCCCTGAGAGTCTCAGTGCGCCCGCGCGCTAGCTCCCGCTCCCGCTGCCTCCCGAAGGACTCAGAGCAGTGAAGGTGAAAAGAGGAGCCTGCAGGTAAGCACTGACTGATCCCTCCCCCCCCCCC
>QEPC01013748.1:4694344-4721670 GCA_003113815.1 Sphenodon punctatus
TAATAATAATAATAATAATAATAATAATCTTGTGGTCCCCCAGGACGATAGTTCTGGGGAACTTCAATATCCATGTCGACGCCAGTCTTGGAGGGGCGGAGCGTGAATTCATGGCCACCATGGCAACCATGGGTCTATCTCAGAGAGTAGTGGGCCCCACACATGTTGGAGGACATATCCTGGACACGATATTTTGCACAGGCCTTGAGGCGTGGGATCCGTTGGTGGGGGAGGTATCAATAGTGCCCTTGTCATGGATGGATTATTATCTCCTCCGGGCAGATATCCTGGCACATGTCAGCCCCCAGAGGGTGTGGAACCAGTTAGGTTGGTTTGCCCCCGAAAGCTTATGGAACCTGAAAGGTTCCAGATAGCTCTAAGGGATGTTTCCTCTGACTTCGATGGCCACTCACTCGATGACCTCGTGTCCAGGTGGAATATCGTGCTAATGGAGGCCATCGACTGTGTGGCTCCCAGGCGTCTGCTCCCGAATTGCCAACAATGCAGCTCCCCATGGTATACCGGGGAGCTGTGGTTGATGAAGCAGGAAAGGCGGCGGGTAGAGGGACAGTGGCATTATTTGCGTACTGAAGTTGACCGGTTGCGGCATAGAGTCTGGTTAGGTTACGCACCTATGCCGTTGCGGTGCGGACGGCAAAGAAGGTTTTCTTTGCTGCCCTCATTGTGTCCGCTAAGTCCCGCCTGACTCAGCTGTTCTGGGTGGTGAGAGGGCTGGTCAGTCCTGCCTCCCTCCGCCTGGATGTAGAACCATCAAATGCTTGCTGTGATTTGTTTGTGGACTTTTTTGCGGATGAAATTGCTCAAACTCACCACAGTTTTGATGTGACTTTTTCAGCAGGGAACGGGTCGGAGGCAGTAGAAGCCCCTTCTTGTCCTGTTTTATGGGATGAGTTTTAGGCGGTATCGCCCTCAGATGCGGGGAATGCTCTTGGGATTGTTCGAGCTACCTATTGTGAACTAGATCCATGCCCATCCTGGCTGGTTAAGACTCTATGTGGGGCTACCCTTGGTGTTGGTTCGGAAGCTGCAGCTGGTGCAGAATGCGGCGGCCCGTCTCTTGACGGGGATGGACCAATGCGAACATATCACACCGGTGCTTCACTTTCTTCTGCACTGGCTGCCAGTAGGCTTCCGGGCCCAATTCAAGGTGTTGGTCTTGACCTTTAAAGCCCTAAACAGCTTGGGCCCCACCTATCTTCAGGATCGCCTCACCCTCCTGGTCCTGGAGTGGTCCCTGCGGTCGGCTGGGGGTGCCCTCCTTGAGGTCCCCCAGGTTTCCCGGGTGTCCATTATGGGAGGGCACTCTCTGTGGTTGTGCTGCGGATGTGGAACTCCCTCCCATCAGAGATCCGCTTGACTGATGGCCTCCCCTCTTTCCGCAGACAATGTAAGATCTGGCTGTTCCGCCAGGACTTTCCCGAGGGAGATGAGGTGATGGGTTGGGTTAGGGTAGGGGGGATGGGGTTTTATATTGTTCTTTTTAATTGAATCATGATTGTTTATTTTAATGTTTTAAAATGTTTTTAATATGCTGTGAGCTGCCCCAAGATGCCTGAGGCAGGAGGGGGGGCGGCATATAAATTTTAATATAAATTAATTAAATAAATAAATAAATAAAAATGTAACCAGTCATCAGTTGGGTCATTCTTACCTCAGCTTAGTGGGGTGCAATCTATTATTATGAATCTCCCCATGTACTGGGTAAGGCTTTTAATAACAGCCGAGTGCCACAGTCCAATTGCACTTAATGCCTGTGATGCCCAGGGTCTTGCGGACAATTCTGACTGTGTTCAAAATAACAGCCTTCTGGGCATAACTGATGATTAGTCTTCTTGGGAGCTTGAGATGATGGAAACTTCCTTTCAGTGCTTTTGAGTTCAGGCCATTCACCAAAATGATGACAGGGATGATTGACATGCTTTCCAACAGATACATATTCATTTATTTATTTTGTTACCACCACCAGTAAAAGGGACTGAGAGGAAAAAGTACATTTTTGATATAACCAGGGGCTTAGTGCGAGCATATGTGCGATCTTTCCCTGTAGCTACCCAGTGCTATTAGCAATGGGAAAGGTGATCTTTTCTCTTTCCAGCAGGTGTTTGCTTACCACTGAGGAGCAGCTGATTACGCCGGTATGAAGCTGGCAGCTGACCAATGTCTTCTATTCGATGGCTCATTACCCGGGAAAGGTGACCAGTGTGGTAGAGACTTACCACAATAATGCTGTGCAAATACAATGGTTCGATGTAGTAGCTGAGGAGAGCCCCTTGCAGGCCAAGGATGTTCCATCTGAAAAAAATGTTTGGCAGTGAGTAAACATGCACCCATGTGGGAAAGCGTACACAAGAAACTCTGGCCAAGGGGGGAGTTGTGGGCTCATGACTGAGGTTGGCTTTCTCCACCTTTTCGTATTTTGATTCCAGAATTAAAACAATTAGGGCCAAGGCCTCAGCCCTGGTTGTGTCAAACCAGGCAATTAAACTACCTCAGACAGGAAGATTTGCCCAGTGTAGTGATGTGCTTAAGGGAAACAAATCCTGTCCCCACTGAGATGTGAGTCACTGAGCTCCTCCCATGATAACTGTGAGGACGTGAATAGGAAAAGCCTCAGGATGTTCTGATGCATTGCTTCCCAAACATTTTGGACTGATGGACCATTGTCAGTCCTCAAAATATTTCATGGGCCACCTGTTAGAGAAGGCTGTGCCCTGGCCCATGCTCATTGTGGCCTGTCTGGGGCTCTGCATGAGGTGGGAAGCTTCAATTTAGGAGGCACAGAACCATAACTCTGGGTGTTTTCAGATGTGATGGCATATGGTGCTGTCATGCTTTGATCCTGCCCGAGGTGAGGGCCCTCACCCTGGGCAGGATTCGGCTAAGCTGCTAAACAGATGTGCCGCTGGCCCGGGCCAGGGAGGGGGCGGAGAGAGAGCATGGCAGCATGTGGACATGGTCCGCACGCTCCCACCTCCCGCGCTGCTGAGCATGGCCAGCCTGGAACAGCTCTAGCCCTGGACTGGAGTCAGGTAGAGTGGGCCATTATACGTGATGGCATGGAGCCCAAGTAACAGTATGGGCTCCCTGACACGGTCCGGGAACAGCCCTGTTCCCACTCATGGAAACATCTTGCGGCAGGATTAGATATGACGGCACTGCAGGTGGCTGCGCAGGTTAAAGCGTGGCCACCGGTGGTATCGCCACGTCTAAAAATACCCACTGGCAGCAGGGAAACCGCTATCACCACATGTAAGTCATTGTCAACGTCTGGCATCTGTAATGCTGGAAGAGCCCCAAACTTACCTTGTTGTAGGTGTGGCTGGTTGCTGCGACCAGCTGTGAATCACTTATTATGGCCTTGTGGGCTATTGGTTAGTGGACAGCAGTTTAGGAAGCACTGATTTAGTATACGTGCTGAGCCTCCACAGTCCTAGGAATTGGGGAGGCACTAAGGTAACTTAGAGGTATATTTCCCTCTCAATGCAAGTGAGTTTTCAACTGATAGAACCTGACTTACACCAGCATCATTCCAGTGAAGGTCTATTGGTTTTCATAGAAGTATATCTGCATAATACTGGAGACGCACAGTGCTGAATTTAGGCTCATAGATTTTCCTTAGCTGGTCACATTCTGAATAAAGTAGGGCAGAACCTCCTCTTGCACTGACTTAAAACTATCGCAAGCCCAGTGGCTTTGATGGTGCTATTTCTCACTTACACCAGTGGAATGGAGAAGTGCCATCATGGGAACAATAATCCAAATTCCAACTAGTGTTTGGTTTAATCACCCCTTTTTATTCACTCTTTGCATGCATCCAGAAGAATCGGCTATTTTGTTTGTTTCCAGGGATGCTTCTAGACTAGCTCTACTCTGCATAAAAATACTCCTAGTCTACTACTAGCAAGACTTCTGCATAAAAATACTCCTAGTCTACTACTAGCAAGACTTCTGCTGTACAAACAAGAGAATGCACCACTCTTTTATTTGTTGTGTGCTGGTTTTCATACATAATTTGTTGTTCTGCTGTCAAACTCTTTAGCCATCCAATCACAGGCTGGAAACAGTACCAGGTGGCTATGGTTACCAGTCACACACTACAAATGGCAACTCTACAAGTGCTTCATCGGCTGACATCTGCTGTTCATCGAACAACGGCAAATCTACGTTAAAAACCAACCTGAAGAGATGAAATGGCTAAATTCACCAGGTGATTTATTTATAGCAAATGATTTGACCCCATTCTACTAGGTCAGACAGATGAATATACTTGGCTTTATATCCACAACAGTGGGGCGCTGGAATGCTGGTGAAAACTAGGGCTGAAACTCAATATCGATATTCTCGATATTCTCCTTGAGAATTGGGCTCTTGGCAAGATTTTCCTGCTCGAGAACAAGTCGAGAATTGACCATTTTCAATACCATTCTCAACAAGAGTCTCAATAAAATTAAAAAACCACTGCACGTGCACAAAATATCCACTGTGGCCATTCTGTGCATATGTGGCCCTTTCCCAAAACGGCTTTTGGGAAAGAGCAGCCATTCTGTGCATGTGCAGGGACCATTTTTTGCATGCACAGACAGGCTGCCATTTTCCACAATGGCAGTGACACTACTGGTGCCATTTTGGAAATGGGTTGCGCATGCACAGAATGGCCCCAGGGCCATTTTGTGCATGTGAATTTTTCTTTCTTTTTTTCTTTCTTTCTTTCTTTCAATATCATGAGCTTTTGTACTGGGGTCAAGATCTCGGCCCCCAGCATGAAATCTCATGAGATTCTTGTAAGGGGAAAAAAAAAAAAGATTATTGTTTCAGTCCTAATGAAAACTTTGGGAGTGTGCAACTTGTAATGCTTTGAGTTTCTTATAACTTCTATTGGATTAGTTACAATAGCTGCTCAGCATTTTTGTATTTTTTATATACAACAAGTTATAAATCAGGCTGAATTCAATTCTAAAGCCTCAGGGGATATATAATTGGATAAAAAGCAGGAAAAAAAAGTTGTGGGGGGTAGGGGAGATTTCAAGATACAGTTATCTCCATTTGCAATCTTCAGGTTCTGTGAGTCTCAGCATGAGCTTAATAAGGATAATTCATTCTCTTCAATCAGAGGTTCCTAAACATTTTGTCTGTGCAGCCCCATTTTGAGACTTAAATATAACTTCATGATCCCAGACAATACAAAATACATTTATTTATTTATTTAACTTATATCCTGCCCTTCCCCCTAAGGCGCAGAGTGGATTACAATATCAAAAACATAAACAAGGAATCCATAAAAATATAAAAATCCCCTAGAGGTCCCCATGCAAGCCCCTATATCCTCTAAAAATGACCACCTCAACCCCAGTCCTCGCCCGCCAAATGCTTGGCTAAAAATCAATGTCTTGCATTGCCTCTGGAAAACGCTTCGGCTCAGGCTGTGCCAAACCTCCAGGGGAAGGGAGTAGCACAATATCGGGGCAGCAGTATGTAAAGCCGAGGATGGGACCCAGGGGCCACTTTGAAAATGAATGCAAGCTCTGAGGGCCACCTAGAAGTTGGTGTGGGAGCTCTTAAGGGGGTGCGCTCAGAAAGAAAAGGCTCCAGTTCATGGGTCTGTACCATGGATCGGTTTCCCATCCTTGTGTGCAGGCCCTCGTCTCTGTTGCCTTGTCCTGAGCTCAGTCTTTCAGTGCTTGGGGAAAGGAACTGGATCCCAGGGCCAGATCCAGGAACTGGAAAGAGGCTACACAGAAATCTAGGCCATAGGCTGCATCTGGCCCCCGGACCTGAGGTTTCCCACCCCTGAGGTAGAGTTATATCAATATAAAACCCATTGTAAATCTATCTGCGGATGACGTGAGTTCTGCCTCACACTTGGGGAACCTCTGCTCTAAACTAACAGCGGCATATTTTCTCAGCTTGGCAATATCAGGGCTAGCCGGTGTATCTGGCCCACGGAAAGGTTCTGTCTGGTCCACGGTTTTAAAATCCGATTTTAAAATCAATATTTAAAAAAATAATAATATAAGTTTCCAGAATGCAACAACAGCTCCAAATTTTGCATGTTTAATGTGCACAGTTTGTGTTAATAAATGTGAAGAGGGCATGAAGAAACTTTTTGTGTAATCCAGCTCACCAGTGAAGTCTTATTTAATCTAATTAATTAATTTAATTACATTTTTACCCCACCTATCCCGAAGGCTCAGGGTGGCTTCCCAACAACCCCCTCTTCCCCCTCTTATGAGGCTGATCTGGCCCACTGTGGCCAAGAAGTTGGACAGCTCTGGCATCTAAGTTCCAATTCGATTTCCCCCCATTTTAGGCCATTTGGAGTTCTGGAATCCAAAAGAGAAACTCATTATGAAATATACTTTAGGGATGGATGTTTTGGTTAATAAAAGTTGCAGTTCCTCAAGGAAAATGCCAGCAACATTTGAAGATCTACAGCTGAGCGAAGAAAAAGGGTTAGAGGTGTTTGCTATTTAAGGCAGCATCCAGTGGTTGCCACACTAAATAATGTGTTGCAAGCCCAATCTTCATTTGCAGCAAGCATTATGTAGCTAATTTCTTACATCATTGTTCTTTTCATTAATTAACATTTCTCCACCGTTAGTGCAATTATTGTGGTGCCTCCGTGCTGTACGTCTCTTTCCATGATTAATAAGGAGTCATTATATTTCCCTTTCCCGAAGCAGTCAATTAACACGGAATACTTTCCATTAATTACTGAATGTTTTAAACCGGCATGCCGTACCTGGAGAGCAATCTGCTCAAGGAACCTGTGACACCAATTGCTTTAAAAAGTTCTCTTTAAATTTTATTCCAAAAACACAAGCAATTTAGCTGGCGATATTAATTTGCCTCCGAAGCAGGGCTGCGAATGAGAAACATCTTTTAATCTCATGCAAGAAAAGGCAGCCATCTGGCTTCTGAGGCTTTCCGAGTATGAGTCTCCCTCTCTCCCTCTGTAAATGCAGGTCATTAAAGTAATGTGTTCATCTACATAAAACTCAAATGGAATATAAAAGGTAATATTTATATACAAACAATTTAGTCCCACAATTTAAACAGTCATTGGTTTTATGAAACATTTACTTTAGTCTATCAGATTTGCATAACTTCATTTGGGGGAGAGAGAGGGGAAAAAAGACGATGTGGTCATTCCTACAAATCGTATCTCCTTTAAAGGCAAAGGGCTGACTCTCCTCTTTGAATACCTTACCTATCTTATCATCATGTAAAAACTCATAAAGCAAGCAGAGGGAGGAGAGGAAAGTTCAGCTAACCGCATGGCGCTAGGAAGTAGCTTGTAAACAGAAGAAAAAGAATCTGACAGCTACGTTTCCTTCCAGATGGAAATGCATGCAAGATCTCAGTGTCATTGTTGATGCTGGACATGAAGACCCTCTATTTCACGGTGAAAGGAAGAGAAAAGCAGTTAAGCATCAAAGCTACCTATCTTTGGCAATATACAGCACTAATAAAGTCTTATAATCAGGCGGTAATGGATGTTGGATTGGGTCAAGTGTGCTGCTCACCTGTGTCCAATGGGTTCTGGATGCTCTTGCGTCTATGGAACGAGGGAATGTGTTTGCCCTGCCTTTTAAAATTTTGCATGGCTCTGTGATGTCCCATGCCCAGAACACCCCGGTTGCATTGGGCCTAGGCTTGGGGTAGGCCCAGTACACTAAGCCGGAATTTCTGGTCCAAGCAGGGCTCTAAAAGAGGTTGTCTGCATTATTTAAAAGAGTCACCTTATCTGCAAAAGTAGGTGAATGAGATCAGATAACCAATTACAAGGGTTCACCTTGACTCTTCTAGTCAAAAGATGTTTACAGTTAATGTAAGCTAATAAGAAAAACAGCAGAGTCAAGGTGCCATGGATGTAGCTAAATCTCATTACTAGATGTGTTGAACTGTTGCGGAATGGCGGAAGGAAGAGAAATTGTTGTCAATAGTATTTGCAGGGACTTTGGAAACCTTGGATTGGGGTTTGTCTTGAAACCTTCACTTATATACTACATAAAGTTTTGGGTGTGAAGGAAATCTAAATTGTATATAACAATAATAACAATAACAACTTTATTTATATAGTGTTACCTCTAAATAGAACTTGGGATGCTTCACAAAGACACTTCAGTAAAATATAATCCATTTAAAAACAACATTAAAAAGAAAGGATAAATAAGGAAGAAATAAAATCCCTCACTGGATCCCCTAAAAGAACCTTGAGAATAAAAAAAAAGTCTTCAGGTTTGCTTTTAAAAAGTGAGGAGGGAGAAGCTGAGGTGGATAATCTGTAGTAGAAGATTTGAAGAGATCCATGTAGCTGAGTCAGACAGCAGAAAGCAGGCGTCGATTAATAAGATCGCTGGAACATAAGGGGTGCAGCCACATGAAGATTCTTAGGACGTGTTGGAGGGAGCAGTCTTACCCCAACTGGGGTAAAGCTGCCCAAGGCAGGGCTACTCTTGTGAAGGGGCCATGTTTGCCCCATCACGTAGGGAGCACTGCTGTGGGGCCTTGAGTGGCGGACACTGTCACCCACAATGTGCGGCCACATCACGGCTGGGGGTGGGCTCTCGGTTGGGCTGGGGTAGGGAGGCTGGGCAGAGTCGGGTCGGGTGCACGGCCATGGCTCTGACAAGGACTGTCCCACCCAGCTTCCCTGTGACTGTCTGCCCAGCTCCCTCTGCTTGCCCTGCAGTGTGGCAGTGGTGGCGGCAATTGTCCACCACAAGGCTACCCTGGGCCTCATTGCAGCTCGTGTGGCCTCACCTAAGAACATAAGTAGTGCCATATTAGGTCAGACCAATGGTCCATCAAGCCCAGCATCCTGTTTGCGACAGTGACCAATCTCAGTTGCTTGGGAGAAGTACCCAACGGGTCACAATGGGCAATCCATTCCCTGTTATTCACTCCCAGTTTCCAACAGTATGTCCCCTAAACGTACTTGGCTAATAGCCATTAATGGACATATTCTCCAAGAACTTAGCCAATCCTTTTAAAAACCCAACTCTATTACTGGCCTTGACCACATCCTCTGGCAACAAATTCCACAAGTTAATTGTGCATTGAGTGAAAAATACTTTCTTTTATTTGTTTTAAGTCTGCTACCGGTTAGTTTCATGGAGTGTCCCCTTGTTCTAGTGCTATTTGAAAGGGTAAATAACCATTCCTATTTACTTATTCCATACCACTCATGATTTTATAAACTTCTATCATATCCCCTCTCTATCGTCTCTTCTCCAAGCTGAAGATCCCTGACCTATCAAGCCTCTCTTCGTACAGAAGCCATTCCATAACTTTTATCCCTTCTCAGTACCTTTTCTAGTTCTACTATATCTTTTTTGAGATGGGACGACCAGAACTGCACACAATATTCAAGGTGTGGTCACATCATAGATTTTTATAGTGGCATTGTGATATTTTCAGTTTTATTCTCTATCCCTTTCCAAATAATTCCTAACATCCTGTTTGCTTTTTTGGCGGCTGCTGCACATTGAGCTGAGGATTTCAATGTATTGTCCACAATGACTCCAGACCCTTTTTCTGAGTGGTAACTCCTAATTTAGAACCTAGAATTGTGTACATATAGTTTGGATTATTTCTCCCTATGTGCATCAATTTGTCAACATTAAATTTCATCTGCTGTTTAGATGCCCAGTCACCCAATGTTGCGAGGTCCTCCTGAAAAGAGGACATGGTGCTGTTGTCACCTGATCAACACACTGCACAGATTTGTTCTCATGACACTCCCCAGTGTCATCCTGATGTGAATGTTCTAGTATTAGCTCCATTCATTTCATTGTGTCTAGGGCTGATACAGCAGCTATGGGGTCACCTTGTCCTGTGAGCTGGATCAGTACCATTATGCCATCTGGGGAAGTGAGGCAGTGGTGAAATGACTTGCTCACGGTCAGGCACGGCTAGGATGGCAGCTCCTGTTTCCCAGAACCATATCCATTCTACTACTAGCCACCCCCAACTTTCACACCTCACTGCACACATTCATAGAGAAGGGAAGGCGAGCTGACTGTGGCTCACCCAAAGGGGATCTTGATTTTACTTACAGTTAAATACACAGAAAAGGCAAACTGAGCTAATCCAGGGAAACAAGGAGCCTAAGAAGTGATGTACTAGTATATTACACCTATATGCTATGGGAAAGAGAAACAAGATGGAGGATTTACACACCTAGCCAGCAAGTTATCCATACTGCACCTGTCCTGTGGCGAAGGATGGGTGGATTTTTTGTAGATAAGGGAGCAAAGCAAGTGGTTAAAGCTGTGGCCTGCTGGGAGGCTTGTTCACATGAGGCCTTGTGAGTGACTGGGGGTAAAACATGTGGTAACGATCCACGTGCTGTTACCATACACATCACCTCTAGCAGCCCACAGCATCTTGGATCCCCCAGGATATAGCAGATAAGTCATAACTAACAAACTAACACCACTACCTGCATCTCATGTGAACAAGCCCTGTGCCTGAAAGTTCTATCCCTGTCCTGCTACAGACACCCGGTGTGACTTTGGACAAACCACTGAATCTCTTTGTGCCTCAGTCACCTATCTGCAAAATGAGTATAAGTGTGAGTACTCCTCTGGCACTTCTCAAGAACTGGCTGGGAGCACTGGAGATCCCGGGTTCCTCAGCGCTCATGCCAGGAACATGGCAGTTTCAAAGATCACCTCTGCACGCTTCCTCCTCCCCCATGGTCAGTGGCAGGGGGAGTGCGTGGCAGCTGCAGCAGTAGCCATGCTGGGAGTTGCTTGTTAGAATCCTCCCCACACACTCCACCTGAGTGGGTGCTCCACAGCAGTGCCATTCAGTGGCTATGGACACCCCACCCACTGCAAGCCTTGCTTGCTTAAAAACACCCTGTCTCACATTAATGTTGTGAGACACTCTCATCTTGGGGTGATAAAGGCCACAGAAACTATTGCTTTTCATTAGCACCACAGTCGAATAAAAGAAAATAATTTGGGTGACGTCTGTTTCTTATCCTGATGCCAGCCTGCACGTATTTGAAATAACCAGCACAGCTCTGGTAATTAAACAGTGATGGGATTAGTTACAGGTGGATTATGGAGAGTGATGCTGGCCTCGGCGGCAGTAAAAATATCAATAGCAGCGTTTATTTCTGAAGGAGCTTCCTCGGCGTCATCTAATTTAGGTGCATGAAAGTCGCTGTGTTCCCATCTGTAACAAAGTGCTTCCTTCAAATGTAGCTTTTCAAAATAAAATTATTATTCAGAGGAAATGCAGTGTTACATTTCGGGCCCTCGATATATCAAAGTGACTTGTCTTGCCGAAGAAGAAATATGCTGGTTTGTTCAGAGTTTTTCGCAAGACTTTGAAAGGCTGCTCTCAAGGGCATCTACCTTCCTCAGATTCCTTAAAGTCCTGTATGTTTCTTAATCAACTTTCCAATAAAGAGGAAAATCAGCTCTCTGTTCCCTTAGTCATAGATTTTTCTTTAAACTATGTCAGCCAAGGGGATCAATAACGCCAAAGCTTCCCCTCGCTTTTAAACTGGGGCGGTTTCCATGCTTAAGGCTGAGTAGAAAAACGCCTTTCTCTGTTGTTCAAACAGCTTTGCCGCAATGTTGACAAAGACAACAAAAAAAAATCCCGTGTCCAGTTTTCAATATAGATAATCCCTAAATATATATATATATTCCTCTTTGTTGATCACCCAAATGCCAGCTATGTACTGCAAAGGTTCTTAGAGGAGACAGCTTTTCTTTAACTAGATGATATAGTCTCCTTGCTCAGGACACACGGTAACTTAAGGGCAAATTACAAGGCAGCTTCTATTCAAGCTTGGAAATACCCCTAACAACAGTAATTGCCTCAGGATCCCCACCACTGTCATGATAGACCTGATACTTTGGAATACTGGTTGACTTTATCTCTCATTCCTAGAGATTATACCGATGTCTATCAGAGAATGAGACAGCTCTGGTAGGTGTGGCTTCTCAACCATACATTTTCAATGGATGCAGCTTCACATCCGTTAGAATCCCGAGGCAGTGGCTTCGCATCCATTGTGTTTCACTGGGTGTGGCTTTACATCTATTGTATTTCCGTGAGTGTGGCCTCACATCCATTAAGTTTCAACTGATATAATCTTATGCATAGCACCTTTAATTGACGCTCAAGGGATTCTAGAGTGCTTCACTAGTGTTCTCCATTTCCTTGTAGACTAATTGTATCCCCTTCCATCCAAACTGTGTTCTCTCCTTTTTTGTTGTTGTTTCCTTAGGGTTCAAAACTATCAGGTAGGTGACCACAGACATCATACTTGCATTACTATAAAGCTTCTTTCTGGTTCCTCAGAATCCTAGCTAGTAGCTACCATTTGTGTAAATAACTAACTCTCTAAACATTATAATTTCATAGATAATCTTGAAAAAGGTCAGCTGGGTCTCGACTATGCGGAGCAGGTTAAATGAGTCTGCAGAAAGCCTGGAATCATCGCGTGGAGAGGTGAGAACTGCCCCATTAATCTCAATGGGTATTAATAAATGTGTAGCCAACACACCAGCTGCATGTCCCGAGGGGTGGGGGCATCCCCAGCTGGGTCAGGTTGGGGAACTGAACCAACGTTCCTGCTGATCGACCGGATCTGGGAGAGGGGGCTGGAAGAGACGTAAGGCCAGCCCCGCTCCCATGCTGCAGCTAGCGCCCCACCCCCTGCCATGTTGGACAGCCATGGCTACCAATAATGGGCACCCATGGCAGATGGCCATGGCAGCCCCCACACCGGACCTGGAATGGCAGCGTGAACAAACATGCTCGCCCACTATGGCCTGGCTGGGCAGTCCTTGGGCCTGAACTGTGGGCCCGATTCCTGGGCATCCGTCTACCTGGTTGGGGGCTGTACCGGGCTGACATCTGGGGGTCCAGTAACAGACATTTGGGTAAGGTTCTGGACCAGGCAGACAGAGTCATGTTTATTAACACCCAATGAGGTGTCAGCTCAGATGTCCAGTGATGGTTTCATTTGGTAACAATTTCAGGCTTCACATGGGTTTCCAAGGCCGCTTTTACACGAGCGGCCAGGGAAGCGTGTTCTTCAATGCGCCTCATGGGGTGCGTTTACACGCATCGGAAGTGGCCGCCCGCTATAGGACTCAGTGACGCGTGCACGGCCTCTTTAAAGATGCGTTCTGGAAACCTCGCTATCAGGGTTTCCAGAACATGTCTTCAAAGAGACTGTGGGAGGCTGCATGCACCGCCGATTCCTATGGCGGGCGACCACTTCTGGTGCATGTAAACGCACCCCATGTGGCTTTTCCTAGCAGCACGTTGAAGTGCTTCCCTGGCTGCTTGTATAAAAGCGGCCTACAATTTTAGAAGGAGCCCAGGGGTGAGACTCTCAGAAGACATGTTCCCTGCCAAGAACAACTTTATAAGCATATAAATGAAGTGATGTGTGTGTGCAGTAATGTAGAGCTTGTGTAGTATGAGGAACACAAAATGAATGAATCTAGGGCAGAATTGGCAACATCTTAGGGAAAATGTTTCAGCCATAGTAGAAGTAAACCCTGTCAAGCCGATGTAATGAATTTAATTTATTTTTCTGGATGCAGAGGAACAAACTAACCATTGGGCAATTCTTTTAGGAAAGAAACAGCTGGAATTTTCAAAGGGTTAGAAGGTATTAAGGGACCACCCCCCTTTGAAAGGCAATGGGAACTATGCACTTAACTCCCATAGGCACCTTTGAAAATTGAAGCCAAACTCAATACCGTTAGTGAATTTGAAAGCTTTCTTTGTTTACACTTTATACGGAGGATGTGTTTTCCTTCCCATTATCATCTGTTTTAAGCCTTGTTTGCTTGGCGTGCCTTTAACCTCCAGCATCACCAATTCTATTATCAAAGTTTCCTGTTACGCTTTCACACCATATCCATTGTTATTCATGGTGGTCTGTACTCAGCAGAACACCTGCCGCGTTCCTATTTATATGCCTATTTAGCTATTATTGGTTTGGAAACTGAAACTTGGGCATTAGTTTTTGATCTGTATTTTAACAGTGGGTGGTTTTATATATATTTTCTGGAGTCTACCTTGTAGAGAAAGGAGACGAGTTGAATTCTCAGGAATACAGAAAACGGGTTAAGAGAGGAAATTACAAATTGGTTTTATCATGTGCACAAATTGCCTCTAATTGGAGATCTCGCTGTGTTAATTGATTTTCAGTTACATTAATATGCAGCTTTTGAAGTCGCTTTATTTTAAGAGTTACCTCACCAGGCTCAGCTTTCTGCTAACAATGGCTCCAGGTGACAGACTAACCCTAAAATAGATCTTCTTTTCTTTTTTCTTTTTTTAAAGTGAGTTTCTAACATTACCTCGTAGTTTTGCATTTGTATGTGGTACATTTAAATACGGTTTAATTTGCCCAAGCTATTCTGAAAAGTGCTATTTTGGATCTTTATTGCTGAAGCTTTACACATTTCTTTAAGACTGATCATAGACTATATCATTAGGAGCATCTCCTTTAATTCCTGCTTGCTCACCAATGATGGTCCGGAAGGACACTCCAATCTTAGCCCCAGAACAAGAAGATGCTGTCTGACAACAATGCAGTGGGTGAAGTGCAGCTGCTACAGGTGCCATTTCATGGGTGAGGTATAATTTAGACATCACAACTCTTGTTTCACCCCTGGGTTTAAATGTAGTGTCTTTGTAAAATAGTAAGAAGCTGTGGAACATGTAACCTCTAGTGACATAAAAAATGTAGCTTTTTAAAGGTGACCTTTTGGTGAAGCTTCTGCATGAAAGAAATCCAACAACTTTAAAGGGTCCAAAGTTAGTAACAGAAAAAAGTACAATAGGCTGAATTATGGTTGGGCTTCTAGCTATTCTACCAGCCTGGACCAAATAAATTTTGCCAATCTGCCATTCCCCTCCCACCATCACGAGCTGCCATCTAAGGGCGCTTTTAAATGATCCCGCTCACAAGAGGGATCATTCAATACCGCCATCGGGCACCCGCCTTCCCCTCTACGCCATGTCTGATGTTCAGAAGAGCATCAGACACAGTGTAGAATGTATGTGCGCATGTGCGCCCTTCTGCACGTGCATAATCTGGGAAGGAACCCGGAAGCGTGGCATGAAGCCAGCCCAGTGGCGATCCGCCTTGAAGGGGGCGGGATCGCCGGGCCGGCTTCACGCGGCGGAGATCCGGCAGTAGAGCGTGCCAGGGATTTAGACGAATGGCAACAATGGCGGCTGATAAAGGGCTCAGCCACCATTTCCATCTCGTCTAAAAGAGCCCTAAGTCTGTCCAACCTGTCTTCTGTCCTGAAGACAAGCACATCACTGCCATTTCTCCAGGGCTCATGGGGTGCTGTGTGCCAGGTACAGCTGGAATGGTTATTTGGTATCTGGGTAGATCCATGGCATTTAAGGACCAGAAACCGAATGGTATTTGTTTATTCTTTGTTGGATTAACCAGTGACCATTTAACCAATTTTCTGTGTTACCGCATAATACCACAATACACTGCTTACTAGGGGTGGGAATATCGGTATCGGATAAATCCGATACACCCGATAATTGGATATATCTGATTAATCTGATAATCACCGGTATCGGCATACCGTTTTTTTAACATTGGCCGCTTTACCGTTTTTTTTCATTGCGGCCATTGACTTCAATGGCCACAATTAAAAAAAAAAAAAAAAAAAAGATAAACTGCCCAATGTTAAATAACCGGTATGCTGATACCGGTAAATCAGATACCGGGGAGATCCGATACCGATGTATCCAGTATTCTCCCCAGTGTCCCATCCCTACCGCTTACTGTAGTGCCATTTTTCCATTTACTGTACTGCTCTTTACCATTTGCCCACAATTCCTTTCCTGTTTATGCCCTCTCTGCCTCTGGACCTGGTTTCAGACTAGTAACGGTAACATTTGGCCATGCTGTAGCTCAGTAATATGGTAACGGTAATATGATAAACCGGTTAATTGTTTCAGTGTTATCTGGTTAATCCGTTAGTCATCATGGTAATCAGTTTATGGCCAAATAACTGCTGAACTATCTGGAGTGGTAGATGTTCACTGCAGATAATAAATCTGCTATTCAGTTCAGTTCTACTGCCTGGCGACAGATTGATGCTTCTCACAGCACCTCCTAATGGGCACAGATGCAGGAAAAAGACCCATTGCATGGCAGACATGTAGTGGGAGATAGGCATGTAGTGAGCTAGCTGTGTGCTTTGAGTCAAAACCACATAGCTAATGCCTAGGTTCTCAAATTAGGGAGGAAGGACGTGGACAGGTGCTAGAAAACCCCTAGATGGCGCAAACAGCCTCACACTCTGAGCTAGGGGGTCTCTCCAAGATAATGGGGGTGTCAAGGGGGAGAGGGAATAAAAGAACAAGGAGGCACGAGAAGAGAAGCAATAGGAGGGTGGGAAGAGGAAGAGAGGGAGCAAGATGTACATACGTGTGTGTGGCCTCAGCCATGACAGGGAAGTGGAAGAGGGGGCACGGTTCAAAAAAAGTCTGAGAACCACTGAGCTAGTCTAATGTCTGACAACACGCAGTACAGAGCTGTAAGACTGGAAGAACTGGAGCCGCTTCCTCAACAGCACAGCTGCTGCAGGAAGTAAGGCAGCAGCCTCTCCGAACTGGACCACCCAGAGAAACTCGGAACTGCAGGAGTACTGCCCACAGCAGGCTACTGCCGTGGTTGAGTGTTCCCTTCCATCCCACTGGTCCAATGCATGGGTCAGCTCTCCTGGATTACATGACTATGTGTGTGATAGGAAACTGTGATTGGATGGGGAAAGAGTCTGCCAAAGCTGTGGGGCACCCAATGCATTGACCCTCCTCAGATGCTCCGTGAGGAGAGTTGGGGAACCCAATGCATTGACCCTCCTCAGATGCTCTGTGAGGAGAGTTGGGGAACCCAATGCATTGACCCTCCTCAGATGCTCCATGAGGAGAGTTGGGGAACCCAATGCATTGACCCTCCTCAGATGCTCCATGAGGAGAGTTGGGGAACCCAATGCATTGACCCTCCTCAGATGCTCTGTGAGGAGAGTTGAAGAAGGCTTTAAGAGTCTTGTGTTTATCATGAACACACTCATGTGTTTAGCATCAACATGCCCTGACCTATCATTGAAGAGAATGCCCTCACCCCAACACAATTATAACTGGCAGGAACAAAGATGGAGAGTGTATGTGGGGTTGTGGTCATCTAGAAGATGGGGCACACGTTTTGTTCCAGGGAACAAGCAAGGAGATGCATAGTTTGGCTTTGCGGGTGTGTAGGCCAAACTGAGCCCAGTTCCCATTTAGGGCACTATTCTATGAGAGGATAACACTGGTACTGCTAACACTTAGGGCATCTTTAGACATAACAAAGATCGGGTGTCAAAACCCCCTATGCACATGTTTGGACATTGTGTGTAAGCACCATAACAACCCCAACACCAATTTGGCCACCCGTTGAATATGCAATGTGAACACCATTGCATCACAAGGACAATTTGTGTGTTCTGGCTGAACACGTGGCCAATGTTGTGTCTAATTATATCGTGTGACATCTTAGCAAGTACAACATGGGGAATGAGGCAGCAGTGCTTGCATGCTGAGATTGAGGGGGCGAGCAAAACACCGATTTGCCCCAAGATGGGCTGTGTGTCTAAGCAGCGCCACATGGTGAACACAGGGCCAAAGCGGTGTTCATATAAAGGTCAAAACACACATTCAGACACCCCTTGACATTATGGGTGAAAACAGACATGACGCTAACCACCCTTTAACCACCCTTGGTGGTTATTTATACATGTTGCAGGGCTGCATAGGGCACCAATACAGCCCTGCAACATGCATAAATAACCACCAAGGGTGGTTAGCGTCCTGTCTGTTTTCACCCTATGTCTAAAGACACCCCCAGTGTGAGTTCCACTGAAGTAAATGGGACTCCTGAGCATGCTAATTGCCAGAGCTGACGCTATCTGCTTGGAAGGCTGTTCTGTTCGGCACCTAGGTAAAGCAGGTAGCTTTGCACACGTGTTCTGCCCTTGGCAGCCCCACTGTTCTTCAGTCCTTTGAAAAAATATCTAGGCCCTTCCTTTAGGCATCTACATGGAAGCTCTGAGGTTTTGAGCTTTTTTGAATATTTGGCTCATTACCTCATAAATTACAGAAAGATAATTACACATACATTTTCATTTTTACGCAGGGTTGAAAAGCAGCTTCTTTTTCACCTTGCATGCTAAATCTGGAGCCTTTTGTGGGGCTTTTGTGAGAGGAAAGTGTGTGCAAGACTGTCAGAGGTTCCTTGGCAAAAATAACTGCTGGAATTTTTCGCTTGTCAATTCTGTGGGAGAAGAGTTTTTATGAATTGGGCTAAAAGGCAACAACTCCTTTTTAAAAATGCCTCTGTCAGGTAGCTATTAGACAAATCTGCTTTTTTCTGTTTGTGTAAATGCATTGACACTGTTCGGGCAGGTGGCCAACCGTGTTTATAGTTCTAGTTTAGTCTGGTGCCAAAGGCTACTTAATTCACTAACAAAGAGCCAAGGTAACATGTGAATGCAACGGCAGAGACAGTAGAACACATTGGAGGGAAAGGCCTCATTGGGGATATTCAGTGGGGGGCAAAGAACAATGCATCTTTGGGGATTCTCCAGGGATATAAATAAAATGGAGGCTACAAGTGTAGCTGTTTGCCACTCATTTCTCACTGGATTAAGTTCACAAGTGAAACCTCAGCTACTTGGTAGTGATAGCGGGTCCCAGGAGCAGCGGTTGTGGCCTTCTCTCTCTGTAACCCCCAGGGCCTGCTGCTGCCACACTCAGGTTTCAGGTAATTCCTGCCACCTGCCTCTGGTGACCTCCATGGTACCCTGCCCATAGCCACTGTTATCAGACATAACAGTGGCCCTGGGTTAGGAGGAGCAGTTGGGTAGGAAACATGTAGCACTTTGTGAAAAGACGTAACAACCGCTGTGTGCTTGCCACCCAATGAGTGGTAGCGTTTTGTCCAGTATCACCCCTTTTCTAACATTGGGTGGCTCTACACGTTAAATTAACCACGGGGAAAATCAGTCCCATGATTCTCACTGCAACATCATCCTGTGATGGAGCAGCATAGAACATTCATGCTGTTGTGTGTTTATGTTGTCACCTTATGGACTCTGACCAATGAGGGGAGGCCAAGTGGTGGCATCACAAATAGGTGAAGGCTGAAAATCCTACTGGTGAAACTACAACGCAAAACTCCCTGCTGGTGGAGCTGGCAATCACAAAGCCTCTGCTGAAACTGGCCTCTCTGCTGAAACTCACAAGCATCCAGCCACACTGGTGAAGAGATGCTGATTCTGTACCTTGTTCTTGGCTGCCTTGCGCGTCTGCTGAAGAGTGCTCGGGATATATTCCAGGGGATGAAATGAGTATCCTATCCACTACTAATTGGTATCTGGTTGGATGTTGTGGTATCTGGTATCGGGTTGGACCCAGTTAGCATCCTGTGGATATCTGGTTAGCTGAATTACAGTTTTCTGCTTACCGTATTACCATTTACTGCAAAAAACAACTCCTTCCCTCCCTCAGGTTCTGGTTTGGTTATGTGGTAATGCCGTAAATGACAATGAGGTAAATGACAGTGCAATAAATGGTAATATGGTAAACGGGTATTCCGGTTTGGTAGTTAACCTCCATGGTAATCGGTTAGTTACCAGATAACCGCCAAACTAAATAAAGAACCAGATATTATCCACTGATCATTTTTTGGCTAGCTGTTTCAACTCTACAACAAACCTCCACAAACCATGGGTTGCTCCAGGGTTTGTGTGACCAAACGTAATGCCTGTGTCTGTGTTAGGCAGCTAAAGCAGTGGCAAGTGTTATGTGTAGTAGAGACATTCATTGAAGCCAGGAGAAAACAAAAAATAAAACACCAAATGGCTAGCTGGCAACTCTTCCAGCAAGTTCAGAGAAATCTCCAGCCAGTTGGTAACACAAATTGAACCGAATAAGAAGAGCATTTGCATCAGAGGCATCTGAACACTTATCTAATCAGGGCAAGGCCACAACATCATGTGACTTTTCCTTCAATCACCACTAACTGAGATATCGAACTGGCTTGGGGAGAAATCATTAAAAATGTTTTTTAAAAGTTGCTGAGTGCTTTGAACAAGAAATGAAATAGAAGCTGCTTGCTGCTTGCAGATAGCCTGCGAGGAGGAAAATGTGCTCGTTTGTTGGATAAATTATTCATTTGCTTAGCTCAGTAACACTCCTGATCTCTTGGATATTTGATACTCTGGTACTCCACTCCTTTTAGCCAATGCAAAACAGGCTGTTTTAAAGCAGTTACGAGGAAGGCTCTCAATATTGTCTAACAGCCCAAAGCTCCTGAGGGGCTTTCACAAGCTGTGTAACTAACTACAGGAGCGCAAGGAAGAGTTTTGTCAAAAATCTTATTTATACAAACAGGAATTCAGTTTCCAATTTTGTTTTTTCACTGCAGGGCAAGAACAGATAATGTGTGAGAGTGTTCCTGTGTAATGAGGGGGCTGAGCCATGTTCTGTGGCATATCTGGCCATTTCAAGTAATGCATAATAACCTTCTACTGAAAAGAGTGATCACTGATATGGGCACAAAGACGGTGGGTCTGATCCCAAGCCCCAGGGATCCTGTGTGTGCGCGCATGGTCGCAATTTCCATGAGGCACAATGTGCCTGCAACGGAGGCCCGTGCAGTTTGCGTGCACCTGTGTGCGCTCCTGGCTGTGTACGGGATCCATGGGGCTTGGGATTGGCTCCAATGGTGGTTGATATACGTGTGACTGGTGCGCCGGCTACACATCCCAGGCAAGTGGGGGGGGGCACCCCCAGCTGGGTCAGGTTGGGGAACTGAACAAACATTCCCACAGATCAACCTGACCGGGGAGGGAGGGCTGGGAGAGATGTGAGGCTGGTTGGCCCCATCCGGTTTCTTCTGGGCCCACAATCCCTATGCAGCCGCCTACCTGGTCAGGGGCTGTAGCGAGCCCACATCTGGCAGCTTGCTAAAGGACATGCAGCTAAGGTTTGCGCCCAGGTGGGCCACAGCAGGCAGAGTTGCGTTTATTAACACCCTGTGTTGGAGAGGGACCACTTGCACTGTAAAATACTACACACGACAATGCAGGGGCTTGCAGTGTGGCTCCTGGGCCTCCATCTTCTTGGGGGAGCTGAAAAGAACGTTAGAAAAACTGAGCAAACCCATTAAAATTAACCCTTCCCAAACTGAATCTGGCAAAGTGGATAATAATAGCTGCTACCTGTTTCCGTTCTCTTGGAGACCCATCTCCGTTACAGCGGGTTCTCTTTTCAGTTTTTCTTTTTTTGTTTCAGTTGTTTTGGTTTTTCAGTCATTTCGGTACTTCAGGTACCTTACCTTGGCAATATTAGCTCTAATGCGCTTAGGCAATTTGTTAAAAATGATGTAAGTGAAATACTGAAATGACCAATAAATAAATAAAACTGAAATAACCAAACTGAAAAATGGAAAATCTGATGTAACGGAAACAAAATACTTGGGGGGAAAAAAACCATGGCTATGCAAATATCAATTCAGTGATGGGTATTATTCAGAAATACGAAGAATACCCACAAATAATACATCTACAACCCATTTTGGTTCTGGGCTCTGCTGACTGTGGTGGCTGCGGGACATGCGGGCGCTCCACCTAGTTGAACCTGAGACCCCAGGGGACAGGAGGGAGCTATAATAGGAACAGGTGGTGAAGCAGCTGCATGGGATGGGTCCATGCTCCCTAGTGCAGCTGTGCCCCCCCCCCCCACTGCTGCTGGAATGGGGATGGATCCCCCTTCTATCATCTGTACCAGAGCCCAGTCCAACCTAGCTATGTCCCTGTCACGAGACAATCAGAATTTTGCTCTCAAAGAGAAGGGGCTTCATCCTGATCAGAAGCCCCACCTCCTTAGGCGCCTCACTCTGTGCTCCCCTTGGCAATAAAAGGCAGGGAAAGGGGCTGTTCCCCCACTCCTGGGTCTGCCCTAACCCCATTTCTACTGCTGTCAAACACTTGTGGGAGCAACAGGCAGTAAGATGAGACGGAGAGGAGCCTCAGATCTAGGGTTCTCTCTCTTGTTACTGTTGCTATTCCTGGCGCTGACACTCTTCCTTCCCCTCCCCACGGCCAGATGCTGCTTGACCCGGCTTGGAGGGAGGCAGTACCAGCCTCTGTGTGCCTTGTGACCGGGAGCAGAAACTCATTTAGCTGGGGTTTGGGGCCTGGACGCGTCTGTGACTAAACTCCTAGACTCTGTCATCAGTTGTACCCCTTCCTGTGTGGAGTGTAGCCATCCACAACCATGGTGGAAGTGGGAGGAGCTTCACGGCCCACATCTCCATTAGACACTCACAATGGTTCCTCGCCATGGAAGAGGAGTTCCGTGTATGCAGCCAGTGCCCCACCCGCCCCCTGGTGGGAGACATGTTAGGAGTTACCAGGTATGATTCCCAAAGGGCTCTGCTAGTGCAAGTTCTATTAAAGTGAGTGGGGCATGTGGTAGTGGAGCACTCTGAGGTGCAAAGCCTTAGACACCACCCTGAGTGTGACAGCAGTCTTCTGCTTGAGGTTATCACCTTGACCCAGAATCTAAGGAATTTCACCCAGAGTCCAGAGACAATGGGTAAAAACTCTATTTCCCAGGTTAGTCAGGGGCACTGCAAGAATTTTTTATGGGGGTAGTGTGACCATGTTGAAAAGGGGCAGGGCAAAAAGGCCCTCCCACCCCCCTTTCTGAAGTGACCTCACCTCCTGCGGAGCATTGTTACGTCGCTCTTCTGAAGGTGGCATGGCCATATTGGAAAAGGGCGGGAGAGTCCCTATGCCACACCCCCTTTAAGCATGGCTCCACCTTCTGCAGAGTGCTATGATGTCATGACATTCTAAAGGGGTGTGGCCATGCCAGAAATGGGTGAGAGAGCCCCTATGCCCACCTCTTTTGGCATGGTCACGCCCCTGTTCAGGTCAATCCTTCTGGGAATGTGCTGGTCCTACTTCTGGCTAGTAGTGCAACCTGCTACCCAAGCCGGAGGACCAACTCCTTAAAGAGAGAGCTGTTCAGGACAGGGAATTTTGTCTTTTGGCTGAAAGTGCCATGCATATTCATTATTCATGAGTGTCATGCAAATTTTTGGTGCTGTATGAATAAGTAACAACACTAGCATAATGAGCATCAAAGAAAGAAGCTGTGAGTTACTTTTGATTCTGGAAGAATGGTACGTGGCAATCTGGGGCAGTCAGAAATGTCATTACCTGGACACCTGGGTCGGGAAGGGGACATGTTTTTTTGTCTAGATTAGAGAGATGTCTGAATAAGTGTTTCCACTGTAATAGCAGGAGTGGGAAACCTTCAGGTGCCACGTGTGGCGCCATCTTCCTCTAGAGGACGTTCACTGGGGTCCCTTTGTGTAAGAGTGTTGCCAGAATGTTTGAGGGGTGAGAAAGGCCAAGTCAGAAAGAGGAGGGGCAAAGAGGGTCTCCTGTCTCCTTTCTGACATGGTCCTGCCCCCTGCGGAGCTGCATGACAACATGGTGCTCCGAAGGGCAGGGCCATTGTGAAGTCAGGGGGGGTGGGATGCCAATTGCCCTCTTTGCTTACCCCCCACCAGCACCCGTGCCCTTGTAGCTGCTTTTGTTTCAGCCCACCCTTCCTTTTTGCTTGGTCTATTGCAGGCAGGTGGAAAGGGTAGGCCCCTAGGAGTGAAGCCAGTCGTGTTCTGGAGTCCTTGCGGAGGCAGGGCTGTAACAGTGTGGCCCAGAAGCAGCCGGGGAAGGAGGAGGGTGGGCATCAGGTTTCCCTGCTGTGGCCTGGTCTGTGTCACTGTCCCTGCTGCCCCTTAGCACCCCTCCTGCCTTGCTCCCACTGACTGCCCCTCTGCCAGGTCTTTTCCCAGAACAGGTCCCTCTCCCTGCAGCAATGTCCATATGTTTCCATTGTCTATTACTTTACAGGTTTCAATGCCATTTCCATAGCTGGGTGAGATCAGGAGCTGTTTATGCAAGGATTCTTTGGAAGCACTAAACAGATTTGATCCTGGGTAAAAGTAGTTGTGTTTGGAGGACACCGAGAATTTGCAAACTTCTATTACAATTGACATTCCCATCAATAGCAAATCTAATCCTGGTTTCAGAGTTCATATTTCATTTACTGCCTATTGACATTCAAAACCACAGGGACTGCAACATTTCAGTTCTGAAACTTTAATTTGTTTAGTTTTTCTAGTTCATTTGAGGCTTGATTTAGAAAACCGTACCATATTTGGAAGCAGGGGGAGAACTAAACTGAAAATGGTTTGCGTCTTCTCTTTTCTCTTCAGGAATAAATGAAATTATTACACCAGTGGATGTCTTGATGCAAACAAAAATTATTGGGCGACTATTTTTATTGTCTGTATATCACAGGATTTTGATCTCTTGTTGTTCAGCTCTCTTATTATTCTCTTGATTGGATCAAAGATCCACAGAAATTGTCTTCCCCCGACCCCCACTGTCTGCATAGCTCTGCTGGCTTCAACAAAGTTGTTGAGGTAAAACTGGAAGTAAATGGCTGCATTTTATGGAGGTGGCGTCAGAATGGCGAAGTGACATTTTTGAACAGCATAACAATTCTCAACAATCATAACGCCTTGGACAACAAGATAACATTATGCAAATAAAAGCTGACTGGGAATGATGATTGGTTTGCTGCTACAGAGGTAAATCATCCCATAAGCCTAGAGTTGATTTGGTTGTATTTGCATGCCCAAACACTATTGGCTATAAAGCAACAAGCAAGCTTTTAATATTTTTCTTGCACTTTTGAGAGCAGCCAATGGTCCACAAATAATTTGGGAAAACATTCTGTTTATATTACATCTTGTCTGCAACTCCTACATTGACATAAAAACAGAAGTCTTGTTCCCATCGAGTTTATCTGCCCCTTTTATTTATTCCCCACTTGGGGTCATAGTCCTCTATGACATTGACTGAAAGTAGTTCTACAATGGAAAAAAAAGAAAAGAATCAGATTTAAAATTACCTAGCGATTTTGTCTGTGCAAGACATTGTGACTAGCTGTTCTCCCAGCAACACGCCGTCCCATGTCTGAACTGCGTTGTGACAACGGACAGGGATGGTTCCTTCCCCAGACTCGATCTTTGTTCGAAGATGCCCACGGTACTTTCTTACTATGTGCTTGCTGCTGTTCACTGAGTAAGAAACAAAACAAAAAAACCCCAATTAAATGCTTGTACAATTGTCTCCTGAGAAGAATGGAACTGGCGGTGGTAATCCAAGCAGAGGATAGGGCTCAGATAGGGTACTTTCCCCTGCCCTTCTCTAATTTGTCAAGAAGGCAGATTTAATTACGATGCACAAATGGATTAGCACCCTCTAACGTCATGTGCATCTCATCTCAAATCCAAAGCTGCCAGCTCTCAGGATTTTATTGAAAATCTTGTGACTTTAGTGGTTTCTAGAAGCTTGAAATTCTAAGACTTTGCTATAAAAAACCACCAGATTCTTAGCTTCTGTTAAACATGTAAGTGTCTAGCTCTTACAGTTGCGGTTAAAAGCTTGAAAACATGGCTACAGTGTAAGCAAAGGCTCAGAAATCAAAATACAAATTCATGATTTTTCAGGTTCTGACAGGAATTTTGAACCTTTGAGGTTGGCAAGCTTGAAAATAACTTTTAAAAAACTTCAGGTAGGGATTGTCTCTTACTAGGAGTGTGTTTCTTTGGCTTTTAGTGCTGATGCTAGTGTCCTTTGCACTTGCACATACTCTACTGAATTGCATGGGGCTTGTGTTGGTGCTATGGACTAGTAAGAAAGGAACACAAGATGTGTCAGTGGTGCACCTAGCCCGGTATCCTCTGTCTGACAGGGACAGGTTCAGTTGTGTCATGGAAGTACACAAGATGTCATGTGATCCATTCCTTGGTATTCCACCTCTGAAAAATCAGATGTTCCATCTCCTGACCAGTCTGATTAATAGTCATTTACAGACTTATTCTCTATGAACTTGCCCAATCCTTTTTTCAGCTCAGTTATGCCACTGGTTGTCACATCCTCTGGAAGTGAGTTCCACTGGTTAATTGTCTGTTGACTGAAACAATACTCCTTGTTATTTGTTTTGAATTTACTGCCAGTTAATTGCATAGCTAATCCCTTAGTTCTATTATTTTGAGAGAGAGTAACTGAGCACTTGCTTTTACTTGTTCCGCACCACTCATGATGACGTTGTATTTGATATTGGCTGAGAACTAAACTGTTGGGTGATCACACTTATAGGTGTTTGTGCAACACATACTAGAAAGGGGCCTGGATTCCGATAATAATGTGTACAATTGCTTTATTCCAGGGGTGGAGATATCGTAGGTGCAGCAAGTGCAGTCGCACCATCATCCATGAGCCTGTGTCCCCACACACATATAGAATACATATTAGAGACGGGGCTTTCAGATCTTTTTTGGATTTTTTAAAATGTTTTTTTATGGATCCGTATTCAAAATAATAAAAAAATTTTAAAAATTCATTGCCCATGCACAAAATGGCCATTGCCCTTAAACAAAATGGTGATGACGCTATTGCTGCCATTTTGGTTAAGGGTGACAAGGCTATTGGTCCAGTGGCCATTTTGCACATGCATAATGGATTTTTTAAATACGGCTCCATAATATGGATCCACAATAGGTGCAGAGTTTCTGGATTAATTTGTAACTGCCATTTTTGGACAGTTATGGATTAATCTGAATTCGTAACAACCATCCCTAATGCATGTGCATTCTGGAGAGGAGAACTCCATCCGTCTTCTGCAGCAGGGCCCATTCCCACCTCGCTATGCCCCTGCTTTATTCGATGTACAGATATGGGAACAAGACAATGGCCACTTTCAGACCTCCCTCCACCTCCCCCCGTGCATATTCTGGCTGTGGGAGGGAATGCGCAGCTACGATATGTCCAGGGTGCCGCTGGTCTGAAAGCCTCCCCTGCGCAGCTTTGCCGGTAAATACCTGCAGAGATACAGAGCAAGATTTCCTGCTCTGTATCTCTGCGGGTGTTTACTGGCAAACCTGCAGGGGCAGCACACCGTGCATATCCTAGCTGCGCATGACCAAGCTCCCCCTTACCTCTTGGACCTAATATCCCTATGCACTCCTGCACGTGCTCTCCGCTCTTCCTTCGTCCCCTCCCTCGCTCTCCCTCATTTCTCCTGCTCGCCTAACCGCCTTCGACACTTCTCCCTCGCTGCCCCCCATGCCTGGAACTCCCTCCCTGCCCACA
>QEPC01013748.1:4725815-4796343 GCA_003113815.1 Sphenodon punctatus
GACTGAGAGGAGATATGATAGAGGTCTATAAAATCATGAGTGGGGTGGAACTAATAAACAAGGAGCAGTTATTTACCCTCTCAGCTAGTACTAGAACTAGGGGACACTCTATGAAACTCATGGGTGGCAAGTTTAAAACAAATAAAAGAAAATATTTTTTCACGCAGCGTATAATTGGGTTGTAGAATCTACTGCCAGAGGCTGTGGTAAGGGCTAGTAAATATAGCTGAGTTGAAACGAGGTTTGGACAAGTTTCTGGAAGATCGGTCCATTAGAAGCTATTAGCCAGACAGGATCAGGGAACATGACGGGAGCTGGGGGAAAACAACAGGGAATGGATCCCCCATTGTGACCTGTTGGGAGATTCTCCCAAGCCACCATGATTGGCCACTATCGGAGACAGGATGCTGGGCTAGATGGACCATTCTTCTGACCCACTATGGCACTTCTTATGTTCTTATGACTTACCTTTGCTAAATCCATGTTAACTCTTCCCCATTAAGTCCTGTTTATCAACATTCCCAGCAATTCTGTTCATAATGACAGTTTCCACCATTTTCCCCAGCACGGACGTCAAGCTTACTGGTCTGTAGTTTCCAGAATCACCTCTGGATCCCTTTTTAAATATCAGGGTTACATTTGCCACCCTCCAATCCTCGGGTACAGTGGCAGATTCTAGTGATAGGTTACAAATAACTAACAGTAGGTCTGCGATTTTATATTTGAGTTCCTTCAGAACTCTGGGGTGAATGCCATCTGGTCTTGGTGATTTTTTTAGTATTTAGTTTGTCAATTTGCTCTAGAATCTCTTCCAGAGTCACGTTGATTTGTGACACCTCTTCTAATTTATCACCTACCAAGTAAGGTTCCAGCCTGGGTATCTCCCCAACATCCTCTGCAGTGAAGACCGAAGCAAAGAACTCATTCAGCTTCTCTGCAATGCCCTTTTCCTCCCTAAGCGCCCCTTTCACCCCCCTGGTCATCTAACGGCCCAACTGACTCTCTAGCAGGCTTCCTGCTTCTCATGTACTTGAAAAAGTTTTTATTATTAGTTTTAGCATCTTTAGCAAGTTCCTCCTCAAATTCCTTTTTGGCCGCCTGCCTTATTAACTTTTTACATCTACTTTGGCAACACTTATGCTCTTCCCTAGTTACCTCGTTGGGACTCTCTTTCCATTTTTTAAAGGATGCCTTTTTGGCTCCAGTAGCCTCCTTCACCTCCCCGTTTAGCCACACAGGCAGATGTTTGGTCCTTTTCCTACCGTTCTTAATTTGTGGAATACATTTAATCTGAGCTTTCAAGAGGGTGTTTTTAAATAATCTCCACACTGCCTGTAGACATTTAATTCTTGCAACTGCTCTTTTACGTTTCCCTCTAACTAGTTTCCTCATTTTTATATAGTTCCCCTTTCGAACGTTATACGTCACTGCAGTGGTTTTATTTGGCATTTTCCCTCCTGTGAGTATGTCAAATTTGATTATATTATGATCACTACTGCCCAGTGGACTCAGCTTTTAAAGGGGAGGTAGGCCCACCCTATTTATAGGTCAAAACCAGCATCTTGGATTGTGCCCGGAACGCTATTGACAGCCTATAATAATTCATTGTCAATGCTATTATAATTCAGCGACACCCCTTTTGCCTACAAGGTAGAGGATCTCCACCCCATGGCCCTGACTAACAGGAAGCAGCAGATTAGCACAGGGATGTTGGAAAAGTAGGTAGACCGCATGGTTAAAATTTGAACACTTGGATTGGTTTCAAGAGAGACTCTATGTAGAATTCCCCAAAGTTTAGGTGAAGAGCGGCCAGACGTACAGTGCACATAACAACTGACCTTTCTAGGTGTCGGTGTAAGGTGGTCTATTGGATCTCCTGTTAGGACCCCTCCTTTGTGGCTTTTGGGAACACTCCCTTCAGCGCCTATTCTGTTGTTCTAGAGAGGATCTCCTAGCTCCTCTCTGCCCCTGAGTTGCTCCCTGTCCATTAATAGACAGCCTCATGGACATGTGTCCCACCCAGGGGAGAGGGACGGCTTCCCCCGGCTGGGCAAGATTTGGCTACGGGAACAATCGGCCGGGGAGCGGGGGCAGGGAGTGACATGTGGACGCTCAGCCACGTCACCGCTTCCCCGACATTGCTCCATCTCCCCACCATGACGGGCAGTCGTGGCTGGGCGCCATGGCAGCCCCCTATGTTGGGAGGAGCCGGGGCCAGGTACAGATGTTCCTGCCCGCTTTGGCCCAGCTGGGCAGCTGCTGGGTCCGGATTGCGGGCCTGCTTTGAGCCGGGTCCAAAGTCTGGGCTCAGCTGCCACCCCAGGTGGGGTTTGTTCCAGGCCCACATCTGGCAGGCCCGGAACAAACCTACCGACATGATGCTGGCTCGGTTGGGCCGAAGCGTGTCTGTTCACACCCCCTTGTGGCTCCCGTCTTGCTGTTTTCCACGGAGGTGACCTCCTAGAAAGTAGTTTGTGGTCAACTGGTGGACCCGGATTGATGTCTCCCCCTGCCCTCCTTTTGGCACGTCTTTCAGCCGGGTTGAACCGCGATACGGAACAAGCTCTGCAGAGAAGACCCCAAAAGCATGAAACTGAAAATAATCATTTAAATTATTATTTCAATTTGTATCCCACCCTTTCGCTTAGGCTCAAGGTGGCTCACATTTCCACTTTAACAATGAACGGTTAACCATTAACATTAAACTAACTGCCTCAACTAGTAATCCACACGACAACCCTGTGAGGTTGGTTAAGATCTGTGGCGGGCCCAGGGTTACCCGGTGGGTTCATGGCTAAGGCGAGTCTTGAACTGGGGAGGTCTCCCCCTACCGCCTGGTCGCAGTACTGCGCTCTTAAACACTACATCACAGTGACCATCATTGGCTACACTGTCTTTCCGTGTTAAGTCAGCGGTGGCCAAGCATTATGGTGCAGGCAATCTACTTGATCCAGGGATCAACTTCAGGTGATCTTCAAGGACGCCCCCCGCTGGCTCTCTGGTCTCGGGAGTGGAACGGAGCCCTCCCGCTTGGAGAGAGCCTTCCCCATCCCCGACGCATTGGTGAAGCTTTCCTAGCCCATCTCCTCCCCGGAGACACTCCGCGGGGCACTGATCCTGCTCTCTCCTCCAGAGATGATCTCTGAGAGGCCAGGCACCCGTGTTGTGAATGGGCTTCTGTCCCCAGAGATAGGAACAATACGGAAGTCTGATGGTTTATGCCAAGAGAAGAAAGACAAGTTTATTTAAAGACAAGGATGAAAGGTCTGTGCAGTCAGGCATACCTGGAAACCCATGTTACCACGAGAGGAAGGGGTTACAAAGGAGGTGGAGTCGAGGCTGGTCTCTTTATAATACAATTCAGTTTATTGTTTCAGCCATAGTCGTAACAAACATGTATATTCAAACAATAAATTATAAGAAAATAGTTAAGAAAAAAGTGTCTCAGTAGATGTATCGGATCACCTTGTCCCCCCACCCCATCCTCACCAGGCTGGGCGGGGTGTGTGTATGCCTCCCCAGCCTACTTGGGGCCCCCCTCCCTCTTACTGGTGCCCACCCTTACTGGCGGCAGAAGATACTCCCCAACAGTGGCAGCAACAGCAGCAGGAACTCGGCGGCAGGAGCGGCAGGGAGAACACCCCCGGGGGCTGGTGGTGGCAACCCACTCCTTCCCAAGATTCAGGGCCCTAGAACGTCTGCCACCACCACTGTCCCTGGGCACCGGGGCTCCTAAGCAGCTGCGGCAGGGAACCTTGGTATTAGCCGCCACTTTCAAAACATGGACTTCGGGGGCATGCGTGCCATCTTTTCTCCCTGGAGGCATGCTGGGAGTTGTAGTTCAGCATGCCTCCAGGGAGGAAAGATGGCGTGCATGCACCCAAACTTCATGCTTTAGGTCACTGGCTTTGGCGGGTAACTCTCAGATTCCTGACGCAGCTGCTTAGGAGCCCTGGTGTCTGGTGGTGGCGGGCGCTCCAGGGCCATGGATCTTCAGAAGGAGCGGGTTGCCACTGCCCGCCCACCTAGGGAATTCCTCCTGCCACCAATAATAGTGGAAGAGGGGGCGGGGGGAGCAGGAAGGGAGGGCCCAAGTAGGCTGGGGGGAGGTAACTATTGGCACCCACCACCCAGGCCCAAGGCCCAAGTTAGTTGAGAGGTGATTACATAAAGACATGTTTACAGAACTTGGTCATTTTGAATGACAGGTGCAGTACATGACAGGCAAGAATAAAAGGAACATAAAAAACATTATAGTTTACAGAACAGTGGTTTCATAAACACCGATTTCAGCGATTGATCTGGCCTCTCTGTCTCTTCCGAAGGCTAAATCCGGCTATTATGACATTGAGGGAGAGTTCAGCTTGTCATCGGTATTGTCTTGGATAACAGCGAGCTAACTGCTTCGCTTACAACTGGGCTGGCTTCTGAGTTACTGTTAGAACAAGAGTTCTTGCACTGATCTTAGAGTGGCTTATGGGGTCTGTTACTACGCCCTTCCCTACTGTGAGCATGGGCATGAGCACATGCTCGCTCTCTCTCTTTCCGATACTGGAGACTAACCTGCAATCTACCAGTAGATTGTGATCTACCTCTTGGCCGTCCCCAGCGTAAATGACTCTTGTAAGTTTCATGATTTCTGTTTTGTTCCTGCCGTGCGTAATATAAAAATGGAAGGAAAGGCACCCCCAACCTCAGACAGAACAAGGGAATAAAATTACCATATCATGAATTCAGTCTTCTCCATCATGACCTGAGGGTGGCATGGAACTTGCATGTACCAGAAGCATGGAACATGTAAATACTCTGGAGGAAAAGATTATTGGAGAATGACACAGATTTCAGCAGAACTTTCCAGTATATATTAATCCGAAAAAATGATCTCAAAAGTGTCATGTAAATTGAGAGGAAGCTAGTCCAGTGGTTCTCAAACTCTTTGCGTCAATGACCTGCTTTGAGATGTAAATATAATTCTGTGACCTTAGACTGCAACAAAGACCTCAGATATCAGTTGGGACCGTCACCCCATCCTCAGGAGGTGGTAATAAAATAAATAATAATAATAATAATAATGTTTTATTTTTATAGTGCCCCACCACCAGATGGCACCTGGAGTGTTGTACAACATAAAAATACAACATAAAATAAATTTAAAATTATAAACGGGGGAGGGTAGCGGGGGAGGACAACGCAGGGGAACCAGCAGCAAATCCTAAAAGCACGTAGAAAACAAACAAGTCTTCAAGTGCTTTTTAAAGGTGAGGCGGGAGGATTTGAGACAGCTGTCTGGAGGGAGTGAGGCCGCCATTGAGGGGCCTGCTACAGCGAAACCCCATCACCCGCTCACTTGAGATTACCTGCGGTAGTTCAGCCTCCTACAAAAGCCAGAGGTTACTCTACGTAATAAAACTTGGATTTTGAGTGGGCAATACAACATGATAATAAAAGTATTGGGCGGTATTGCTTGCTACACACACAATTTCTCACTGATGCTTAAAAGAGATTATCATCTAGTCATCCCTATGTTTTCAGTGGTAAGAGCAGTTTGCCTAGTGTTCAGCACAAGTGAGGCTATCTCGATGCTTTTTTGACCGAGCTTGCAGTCGCCCAGTGTTCCCTGTAAAGTTAAACGAGTTTCTTTACTGCCGGATTTCAATCAACGCAGGGCCTTTACATGTTTCCGCTGCAATGTTTATCCATCTGCTGTGCCAGAAGGAAGATACAGGGGCATTCCCAGAACAAAAAGATTTTGCCAGTTATGTGATCTATTGGAGGTAGACTCCCGTGAACATGTCTTCTTCCATTGTACAGCCCTTAATGGGCCTAGACAAGCACTGCTGGGCAGATATATTCAGGACTCTCCTGACCTAGGGGCCTTGGTAGGGAGATTTCTCAATGGATCGAATTCGGTACTTACAAGGGTGGTTGCTAGATACTGTCAAATCTTTATACGTCTAAGAGCAACCCAGCCCGCTTAGTGTGTAGGCAGGGCAATAAAGGTTGCCGGAGGAGAGTTGCAGGATTTCCGTTGCATGTATATTTGAATATCTGTACCTTGCTCCTGGATGTTCCTGCTATATTGTTCTCACAATAAATATCTGTTTATGCTGATTTGGGGGGCTAAGTTAAAATATCATAAATATTCAAGCTGTTTCGGATGATATGTACCTTGCATGTTATAAGATTTGGTGCAGAGTACAGGCTGTTAACTATGGTGATATGCTTTCAGGGGTCAAAAGTTTCCCATGCTTAAGCTCCGTTGAAGAGCTAGGGATCCTATATGTCTAGGGGGAGATGGATGTTGTTTGTCATAAATGTTCGGTTTAGGATTTTATATGGAAATTTTGATGCCATTATTGTTTGTGACATGTGTGTGAATATGCATGTATTTTATTTTTGGGTTTGTTACAACCTATGGTTAAACAAACAATAAATTTGACTTGACTTGATTGCAGCCAACAATAGGAGTCCAGAGGAGGAGGAGGAGCACCATGGAGAACGCCTCCCCACCATCCCGTACGATCCGAGGTTCCTGGGGAGATCAGAAGAGGAGCCTTGCCAGAAGTTTGACCCAGGTGTGACCTGGGAGAGTAAACGCAAACCAAAACAGCAGCGGGCAAATCCAACTGAGAACCCTCTGGATGCGGCTCTGTACGACAGAGATTGCAGCGAGCGCCTAGACTTCTTTACCCACCAGCAAAGCCACCCCGGGGAGAGGCCACGTCTATTAAACGAAGACGAAAAAAGCTATGGTCAAAATGTCTGTCTTCAGAGTCACCAGAGAGTTTGCACAGGGGAGGGATGCCTTAAATATAACCCGTGTGAGGGGAGCTTGGAAGACGAGGCTGCCCCTGGGTGGCATCCGAGGCTGCCCCCAAGTGATAAATGTACGGGGCGCATGGAATGTGGAGAAGGCGCTCTGGCTGTCCCTGCACTGCACCAGAGACTCGATGCAGGGGTCCAGTGGGGCACGAGCATTCCTGACCAATCTGAACTCATTAAGCAGTCCCGAATTCACTCAGGGGAAAGCCCCCTTGCAGACACTGAATGTGGGAGAAGCTTTCCTGCAAAATGCAGACAGGGAAATCACCCCAGAATCCACAAGGGGGAGAGACGTGAGGAATGCGGGAAGAGCTTCAGGCAGGAGGTAAGTGGAGCAAAGCGCCAAGGCGGCCATGGAAACGCAAAACCCTATAAATGCAGCCACTGTGAGAAAAGCTTCACCTGCCGGTCCTGGCTCCTCCGACACCAGATGATTCACACGGGGGAGAGGCCTTTTAAATGCACGGCCTGCGAGAAAAGCTACAACCGGAAAGAGTATCTCTTAAATCACCAGCACCGCCATTCGGGGGAGAAACGGTTTCGGTGCAGTGTGTGCGGGGAAGGGTTTGTGCAAAAAAGGAGCTTAGTGAATCATCAAAGGAAAAGTCATGAGTGGGTCCCTAGCCACTGTACCAATCATGGCATCTAGATGATGCCCGGGAAGGCCAGGTCAGCGGAGCAGAGGCAGGAATATCCGTAGTCTTGACAACAGCATTACTGCTGGGGAGGGGAGTCAGGCTGGTGCACTGCACTCGAGACTAGCAGACCCAGGCCTTGACGGGTCATCAGAACAGAGAGTCACAAGACCTAGCGAGAGAACCACAATCCTGGAAGTTGCAGGATGCTGGGAACACAGAGGCCCAGTCTCTGGTGTATTCGCTGTCTACTCTGCAAGTCAGCAGAAGAAAAAAAAGGTTCGGAAAGGCCCGTTGGCATGATGTGCAAAGTAAAAAAAGGGTGGCTTGCTCTCAGCGTAGAGGAGGGATGAGAAGCATTGGACGCTTGGAGCCCATTTCTGAGCTCCAACAATGTGGATGCTCTGGAGCCGAGTACTGGAGATGCTGAGCTCCCAAACCTCCCACTCAAGGGAATATTGGCTATTAACGTATCTGACGGTGGAGGGCCGCCGTCACGATCTGTACTGGGAAGCTGCAGCCGGCGGGCCCCACCGCCCGCACTGAGCCCAGCAGCCTACCTTCTCCCCACCCCCCACCCCCATGATGGGCGGCCAATGACAGCTGCCATGGCTGCCCATCGTGGGGGCCGCTCCGGGCTGGGAACAGCGAGCTACCACACGGGATAGCCTGCTGTAGCCTGGTCAGGCAGGCCGTTCCCCGGGTGTGGTGGCGGCTAGCCTGGCCTGGGACTCCGGAGGTCTCTGGAGTCACTAGCCGCCACCACGCCTGAGGAAACGCCAGGCCAAACATCTGGATGGCCCTGAACAAACATGACAGTAGCCCGTGGCCCAGAGCAGGTCCAAGCGGGCCACCGTCATATTTGTTAATACCCATTGATCAATATACAGTGGAGCCTCGTTAGAACATGCAGTTATAGCGTGGATTTGCTTATAATGCAGTTCCGACCATGGCTCCTGATGCATTATTTTTTTTCTTATGGGTGGGAGGAAATCTTGTTTTAAGCACAATTCAATGTGTCCGTTGGGGGACACACACAAGTAGGAGGTTCTGCATTTTTCAATATAGCGTGGATCTTGATAAGAGTCATGACTATCTTCCATATCCCATGTTTATTTCATGGGTCCAGTGTCCACTGTTGTTTAAATAAACTGTGTTACGCCCACTACCTTTTAGAAAGAGGCTTCAAATTTGAATGTGGGACATTCCCTCCTCCCTTCCTGGTTTCTATTATTAGGGGAGCAGTTGTGTTTGCCTCCTAAGCCCTTAGGTCTGAAATGTTTCCCTGGACCTCGTCCTGGACCTCTTGTGGGTGGTAATTTACGCCGTAGTGAACACCCCTTGGTAAGAAGGGTCATCTCACAAGTGGTTCCTCTGCTGCCTCTTTAGTGCGGTTGCCTTCCAATGGCCATGGTCCTGAAAAAACTTACCCGTGAGCAGTTGCATTGATTTCAGTGGGGCTACTCGCGAGAAAGTGGTTTCAGGGGGGATGGGGGATGCCGTATGTTTTGCAGTTACATTCTGTTTTGGATAATCTGTACATATGACAAAGCAATAAAGGCAGAGTCTAAGCATTACTATATATTTTTAAAAATTTATTTATTCCAGTTTTTACCCCGCCCTTCTCAAATAGGCCCAGGGCAGCTTACAAAATATGAAAACATATAAAACAGCTTTAAAAAAATCCCCCTGTTCCCCCCACCCATCAATCTTTCCCTAACCTGTCCACCCAGCCCCACCTAACCTGGTCCCTGCCTGCCAAACACTTGGGCCAAACAAAAAGGTCTTGTAGTTCTTCTGGAAGACAAGCAGGCTCAGGGCTTAGACAAGGCCCCCAAGGGGAGGGAGTTCTATAATTGTGGGGCAGCCACCAAGAACGTCTCTCTGTGCGTGCCCTTGTTGTGAAAACTTCATGGGCAGATGGTGCCTGCAAGAGGGTGTCCCCCAGCCGACGTCCGAGGCCGCGATGGAATATAAGGGAAGAGGCAGACTTTCACATACCTTGGGTCCAAGCAGTTTAGGGCTTTATAGGTCAGAACCAGCCCCTTGAATTGTGCCTGGAAGCTATTGGTGGCAGCCAGTGCAGACTCTGGAGTCGGTACCGGTGTTCTGCTGCCATGGGCTCCCGATGACCCGCCCATGACAAAAGATGGATTGCTGCGTTCCGCACCCCCTGCAGCTTCCTAGCAGTCATCAAAGGCAGCCCCTCGTAGACCACGTCACGATGTAGTAGTCTAGCCTCGAGGTTACGATGTCATGGATGACGGTGCCCAAATCCAGTTAGGATAACAAAGGCTGCAGTCGTCTCACCCAATGTAATGGGTGAGAAGTGCTCGTCCCGGCCGCCTGGATGGTGAAAAGTGCTCCCGCCTGCAGTGGATCCAAGAGCACCTCCCATGATGCAAACCTGAGTGAGACAAGGGCTGGTTTGTTTTCTATATGTGAGCTGACTAGTACAAATGATGACAGCTGCAGTCCACAGATTGCTCACTCTGGAGTAATCGCATTGAAGCCCACAGGCATACTTAGCCAGGGTTGGTCATCACCCCCTCACACTTTTCTATTAGTTTAAACTGGTTGAAACCAATATGTTGTTTTTGGTGTAGGGCAGAGGTGGGGAACCTTGGTCCCAGGGGCCAAATGTGGCCTGTGGCTAGTTCTTATTTGACCCCATTTCCGTTTGTGTCTCTGCTCCATAGATTCTGATCTATAGATCTGGTCCATAGATTCAGCTCCTATCCCCAAGCACAGAAAGACTGAGTTCAGAGTAATGGAACAGAGATGAGGGGTTGCTCACCAGAATAGGGGATAGATCCATTATCTGGACCCTCCTCTTCCTGAGCACCCCCCTGCCCTCAACTTCTATGAGGCCCTTGGAACTTGTTCTAATTTTCAAAGCGGCCCCTGGGAGGGAAACGCTTCCCCACTGACGGTGGAGGGAGTTTTAGACTGGTTGAAACCAATGGGATTTTATTTATTTTTTAAAAGTTTGGGATGGTTCAAACCAATGGTTGAAAACCGCAATGGTTGAAACCATCCTTGTATTTAGCACTAAAGAGTTTTCTAAGCTTGCTGTTGTACTAACAGCAACGGGGCGACAGCGCTGTTGTGCAATGCACAATCATATTGAACAAAGGTACTGAAATAAAGAAACAAAGGATTGAATGTCATGCACCCAAAGATGGTTTGGATCATTGGTGCGCCCCCCAAAAAATGTGAAATATCTCTGCAAATGCGGAACGGGGCATTTCTTTCTGGCCTGCTTTGTGGTGAGAGGGAGCAGTGCTTAGTGCTGCCGGGGCAAAGGTCACTTGGCCGCTAGGTACACCCACCACCACACCTCCGTTGGCAGCATGGGATGGCAGGGGGAGAGGAGCAAGGGTACATAAAAGACAAAGTTGAATGCACAGAAATCGGGTCATTGTGCTGCTCAATTTGTACGTTCTCTTGCATTTTCTGTTGAGTTGTAAATAGTTTCTTGGTCTTCTTTAATCCTGGATTCTACGTCTCTTCCATCCCCAATGGAGTCTGAGAATAAAGCGCTACCGATCGTAGTGAGAACTTACTTCTCAGACGTCGTCAGAGATGACGGGAACTTTATCGAAGCGATTTGTAGCTTGTGCCAGCCCAAAAGAAAAACCATTCGCGGACAGCACAAGGTGTCATCGAATTTCACCAAACACGTGCAGGTAAAATAGGAATCATCATCATTTTCATTTCTAGAGCGTTCCCCTGCCAACTGGTGCTGAGTGCTTTACAACTTAAAACCAATTTACAAACAGAAATCTGTTTAAAATGGGGAAGATAAAAAGGGAGGAAACACACATTAAAGGGAGCCAGCCAATATGTGTGTAGTATTAATCCAACACAGCTCATCATTATTCTTTTTATGGGGCACAAGCAACGTACCTGGCATTCGACAATTGTTAGAGTAGCCCTTTTCTTGCTATCTGTAATCTCCGCTCTACCTGCCCTTTCAGATGCTGTCCTCATCTATTCCCTGAAACGGTGGCTTTCTGGGCCATAATGTCCATAATTACTCTAATGCTTCTAGTAACTTGCATGTACTAATTGTGGGGGGGTTGTATTTAGTTATCATTTATATAGCGCTTTCAACTCTCAAAGTGCTTTACAATCCTTTTATCTAACTCTCCCTCATAACAACCCGTCAGCAGGGCCGGTCTTACCACGGGGCAACCTGGGGCGACCATCCTGGGCCGTGCTATTTTGTCTACTTCTGAGGGCGCTGCAGTGCCCTCTGTTTTTATTAGGGCACGGTGCAAGGCCCCCATGCTCTCCTGGCAGGACTCCAAACATGCCCACTTCTAGAGACCCCTGAAGAGGAGGGGGTCATGGGGAAAGGGGCAGGACCACTAGGGGGCTCACATTTTATCTTTGCTCTGGGCCCTGCAAATTCTAAGGCCAGCCCTGAATGTAACGTAGGTCATTATTATCCCCATTTTACAGTTGCGGAACTGAGGTTGAAAGAAAACAACTTGCCCACGGTCACCCAGTGAGCTCATGGCTAAACCCTAGTTTTGCAAATCCAAGTCCAAACACCTTATCCACTGGCTACACTGACTGTATTCCTGTTACTGTGGATTAATTTAAGATTTAGGAACCAACATTTTTGATAATGCAGATCGTGAAATGTTTAACATGTACGTTTGCTCCACTCTATTGACCTAGGAAATGCAGAGAGGAAAGGAAAGCCCAGACACAAGCCGTGCGTTCAGGGCATTGATACTCCACTTACCCATTTGGGTTTTTCTTTTTTTATTGGATTAAAATGATTGTTCTTAAAAACAGTTCTTTATATTTTTCAGAGAATTCATGGAGCAAAATACTTGAAAATAATGCACAAAGGAAAGGAAGTTGGAGGCAAGTGAGCGGGTGATGAATTTTTTGCAGCGTTCGAGGAGACTCTGAAGCATAAGGCCCGCTCGGTGGATACCTTCTTGCAGCAACGACTCTTGATAGGCTAACATCCAAAGGAAAACCAGCCAGGAAAATCAGCTTGTTTGTTAGCGGTATCTGCTACCAGTTCTGCTGATTGGTGGAAGGGCTTTGGCCCTTGGCTTAACGGAATCCTTCTCAAAGCCATTGTTAATTGTACAGAACCATTACAAATTAACTAGTGGGACAGCAGGACTTGGCTCTTCATACAATAAAAAAATATTACTTGGCATCAGTGACTTAGGCTGACTCGACTTAACTAGATGTGCGGACACATCAAGCACAGAACTACTTGAGTGTTAGCTGTGTCAAGCCAGCTACGGGCTAACCTTGCAAGAGGGACAGGAGTCGGGGGCTTGTGCTGAAGCATGAACAAGGGATGCAATCTGAGCATTAACAGGTGTACTCCGGAGAAAAGGGTTTGGATTGTGGCCAAGGTCGCTTCTTTATTAGCTGAAACTTACTTGCCGTTCTGGTGTTCCTGTGGGGGTGTAGACACACGGACTGCAGGTGGCCTGTCCATCTGAAGGCAGGCTGCCAGATTGTGAGGCAGAGCAGGTACTGCCTACTCTGGACCAGCCCCGCTAGCAGTGCTCTAGGACATCCACAAGCACCACCAGTGGAGTGGGCAGCCAAACCTGGGGCACCAGCCCGAGCCGGAGCTGCAGTCTGTCTGCCGCTGCAGCTCTGCTCTTGGCCAGGGGTGTTGGCCCAGGCAACACCACAGAGTTGCAGGCGGCGGCCTAGAGCATTGGGCAGTCCACCTACAACTCCATGGTGCATGCCTGGGTGGTCATGGGCTGCAGCAGCTGCTGAGTCCATTTAAAATGGACGTGCAACTCCAGACCACTTCCGGGGTGCATCCGTCAGAAGATGCCCATTGTGAAAAGAATGGCAAAACAATTCGCAAGGGTGCAGAGAAGAACTACAGGAATGGTTCAAGGGCTGGAGAAGGAGAAAACTTTTGAAGGATCTCCGTCTTTAGCTTATTTTAAAAGTTGATGAGACAACCTGCTCACCGTGCCCAAGTGTCTTCAGGGGAAGATAGTTTCAAGGGCTCATGCACCCAGCTGGACGAGATGCAAGGGTGGGGAATTGAAAGGGTCGTATGGTACCTGTGAGGAAGACGGTTGCCTAGTTCCTGAGCTATTCACTCTCATCTCTTACCATTCTTTTCCTCGCAATTTGGCAATAAATTTCTGTCAAAAAAGTTTAAGCTAGGTGTCTGGATAAATATTAAAGCTGTTAAATATGGATAAAAGTGAAAAAAACAAGAGGCAACGTAAGACCTAAACCTAGCTCCCTATAGCAGTTGAAGGAAGGTGCTACTTCTTCGTAGCAGAACCTACCTCAGGAGGTTGCAGCACAGAAGGAATTCCTCAAACGCAGGCTGGACCCAATATCGGGAGAGATTCGCAGCCTCTATAAAGACATTTCTGATTTAAAATCTCAAATGGCTCACCTGGAAAATGAGCTACCTAAAAAAACAAAAACAGTGTAGAAACCAATGAAATTAAAGAAGAAACTGCTGCCTTAAGCACCAGGCTGGAGAGGGTGGAACAAAAAGCAGGATGGTTTAGAGAAGATCTCGATGAAACAATATCTGCCTCATGGGTGTTGCTTTAGGCTTGGAAGGTAAGGACACTCTTAGCTTTCTCCAGAAGCTGCTCCCGGAGATATTCAAATTAAACCCCCAGCGACCCTTAATGGATATTGAAAGGGGTCACCGCACCCCCGGTACTAGAAGGCAGGAGTCTGGTAGGCCCAGACCCATTATCTTCAAGTGGTTGAGATTTAATGATGAAGCCATGCTAATGGATGCTGCAAGAAAGGCTGGGAAACTTACGATACAAAGACCACAAAATTTCTTCTTCCAGACTTCTCATCAGAGCTGATCAAAAAGAGGGCTGCGTTCAGTGGTATAAAACAGATTCTGAGGTGAACCAATGTCAGATACAGCATCACATACCGATCCACGTTCACTGTGGACTTAGCAGCCGCCTTAAGAGTCTACAGAACCCTCTCAGAAGCTGGTAAAACACTTCAGAAGCTAACACCAGACCTTGCTGCGGACAGCAAAGCGGTTCTTGCTTCATTAAAATATACCTCAAGCGAACTAACACTCTAAACTCATGCGTACTTATGGTTACTCTGCTACTTACTTCAGCAACAAGGATTTAGCTGGAACAAAGACTTGATTGATCACTACTCATGCTTGCTACAGACAGGCGAATCTGTTTAACCCTTTCAGACAAGAGACAGCTGCATAACTATATAAGCGGGAGGTTTTTTATATCACCATCTGGCGGAACTGAAAACTACACTAATTATCAAGGTTACACTGCCGGACAACTGAGTCTCGTTATGTCCCGTCACTAATGAACTGTGTTTAGGAATACTACTTTGGAGTATTGAAGTGCTGAAGCTTCCAATGAAATATAGTTATACATTTAATAATCTTAGTATCATACTTTAGGTTTTTAACCTGCAATTGATATGTCTGATATGTAAAACAGGATAACCTTAAATAGCACTAATTACCAGTTTTGCTTGATATTTGGTTTAGTATAACTTATCTACTATTGTTTTTTTCTTCATAGTTAGAATTAATATTATTCCATATTTGCTGAGCCAAACGAATGGTAATCTGCTATTGTATATACATTAATATCTCTGTATGTAGGAACATGTGGATGTATACATCAAGTCTCCAATGATAACTATATTTTACTTAAAACACATTTTCATTTAGAGATGTTTAAAGATGTGGATAGACAATATGGGGAAGGGAGAAGCTGATGGAACTGGACCCATCTGGAATTGGAATGTACCCACATTGACTTATTTTAAATTGATTTAGTTGTTTACTTTTGAAAACATATTTGTCTAGGACTCATGATGTTGAACTATAGGTTTGTTTTTGGTTTTTTTACCCGATAGCCTAAAGAGCTCAACTAAGGGCATACGTTTCTCTAAACTAAATCAGTTTCTAGTATAAACATAATTAATATCTTGGTGATGTGGTTCCACAATGTCAACTGGGAAACCTATATTAAACTAGGTCTTTATGTTTGTAACTATCGACTGAAATCTTTCCATGAGTATCCTTAAATTGCGCTCCTGGAGTGTGAGGGACTTAATGAACCTTCTCAAAGAACCAAAGTTCTCAGACACCTTTACACCCAAAAGATGTCAAATAGATTTACTGAAGGAAACTCATCTATCAGAAGCAAATGCAGACAGAATCAAGACGCTGTGGGGTAGGCGTAGTTTCATTCATCCTTGAACTCTAAGAGCAGAGGAACCTCCATTTTGATCCATACAAATTTAGCCTTTCAGTTTATACAGTCTTTGTCTGATCCTGAAGGAAGATATGTTCTTCTTGAAGGTTGTTTCAACTCAAAAAATTAATTGTGGGAAGCGTTAATAATCCAAGTGGAGGCAATGCTGAATTTTTCAAAGAAATGGCAGGCATTCTCTGTAAGAAAAGATATCTCAGTAATACTCAGGAATGACTGGAATAATACGGTTGCTAGACATCTAGACAAACTGAATTTTGTGAGATCTACACCTCACAAAATGCAATAGGCCAACCATTACTATTAATGGGTGAGTTTGATCTGAAAGAGATGGAGGTTGAGAAACCCCATGGAACAGGATACATATCTTTCTACAGGACCTTCATCTTACTCCAGAATCCCCCCCCCCCTTGTGTCTTCAGTGTTGAGTCGTGCATGCCTAGAGACAACTCTAGGTAACAAATTAATTATAGAGCCACAGTTGTGGCTCTATAGTTAAGGCAACTGCAGACATTTGTTGAATAGCGCCTGTGTTGTTCAAGGGAGTTTGTGGAGCAAACACTTCCAGTTGGTGACCAAAAGTGTTGATCGGTGTTACAGATTCCCTTCCCCGTGAATCTTTGTCGCAATGGCTTCTACCATTCAAGGGGACGGCCTAATACACGCTGGTGGTTTTGTATGCACTAAAAAAAATGAAGGAAAAAAGTCTTGGATTGTGGTCCCCCCTTAAGGGAAAGAAAAAACCCACAGGCGGCGGTTGGCAACGCAGTGGGTGATTTAAAGAGTGTTGCGGCATTCCTAGATGAGGCTGCGAGACGCTGAAGTAGCGAATAGGGGCCCTGCCCACAGCCTCCTCACCCGCAAACACCAACCTCAGCCTGCCTGGGGGTTCCCCCGTGGCAATAGCTTGGGCTGGGGGGAGGATCTACCACCCCCACCTGCCCGCTGCTGTAGCTCTGGGTCCCTCACCAGCTGCCTCTACCGCCGCTCAGCCTCCCTGCCTGGGGCCTCCCCCACGGCAACAGCTTGGGCGGGGGGAGGAGGCTCTACCGCACCCGGCCACCTGTTAGTGGCTGCTGCTCTGGCTCTTGGTCCCCCATGCACAGCCTCCCTGCCTGGGGGCCTCCCCCACGGCAACAGCTTGGGCGGGGAAAAACTACCACCCCCACCTGCCCGTCGGTGACCACTGCTGTGGCTCTTGGTCCCCTGCCAGCCCGATGCTGCTGCTGCTGCTGCCGCTGCCCCCACCCACAGGAACATGCAGGTAGGGCTAAGCAGACGTGTGGGCAGGGGGGCTTGTGGTGGGTGAGAGAGAGAGAGATGCGAGCATGTGTGTGGATGAGTGTGAGGGGTGAGACCATCTGTACAGCGTGTGTGAACGTGTGTGTGATCAATCTGAGGTGTGAGAGCATGCGTGTACGGTGTCTGAATGACTGTGTGCGCGATCGGTTAGAATGAGTGTGTGAGAGGCGAAAGCACACGTGGGTGGATTAGCGTGGCCTTTTTTTACATGAGACATGCCCATGTAGTGGCATGGGTGGGTGCATCTCGTACGAAAGTGGTGGCGTGTATGCTCCTCCACAACATGCACCTCCACTCATCACCCCTGCACAGAGCAACCTGAAAAAATACAGGCTGCTCTGTGTGTGGGATGGGCGAGTGCCCGTGTGCACCTGCAGTGTTCTTGTGTCCGGAGTCAGCTTCTGCATTAACATTAAGCAAATGTTAAATTTCAACAGAAAGGGAAATCACCTAGACAAAAAAACCTTTGGTTTAAAAACCTGATTAAGGCGACATACCAAATTATATTCAAACTCTAACATGACAGTAAATTGTCATATTAAGGCAAATTAAAAAAAAAAAAAAAGACAACTGAAATTAAACTGGATACATGCGGTAGGGTGACTGAACGATATTTATACATGAGGAGGAATGCATGCAGTTTAATTTCAGTTAAATCATAATTATTTTTTTAAAATTTGCCTCAACGTAACAATTTACTGTCATGTTAGAGTTTGAGTATAATTTGGTATGCCACCTTAACCAGATTCTTAAATCCAAGGTTTTTTGCCTAGGTAATTTACTTTATTATTTGGATTATGCTCCAATTACGCTTACTGTAGATACTGGTGATAATTAAAGTCCTCTAGATGGAAGTTAAACACTTTGCTACTAAAAGACCAAAAATTCTGTCGCACAACTGAAGTGGTTAACTCTAACATCTTACGAGAAAATTCACACTTGGTTACGTTGGATGTCATTTTGTGGGAAGCACAAAAGCTACTATAAGAGGTGAATATCTAAAATATGCTTCTCAAAAAAAGAAAGACTCAGAGCTGAAACCACCGCGGCAGCGGCAGAAAGGGAAACCGAAACTCGGTTCCCGCTCCTCCTAGGCCAGCGGCGCAAGACACCCAACCACAGCACGGATCTTCGGTGGAGCAGGAGGTGGAGGATGAGGAAGTGGCCTCAGCTGCCTCCTCTCAAGTAAGGAGGGACCCCAATGAGTTCCAGCAGGCCCAGCTGGAGGCCCTTAGGGCCATGATGGGAGTGCTAACGCGCATTGAGGGCAACCAGCTCAGGCACAGGCGCTCCCGCAAACGAGCTCCCGCCCCAAAAGCCACACTCAAAGACTCCTTCAAGGGCACCTCCAGGCCAGTGGGGAAGGGGAAGCACAGATGCCCCCATAAACACAGCGCCTCCATCAGGGACCTTTTGGGTTCATCCTCTGGAGAGAAGGAAGAGCAGGGACCTGCTAATTCGGAGGAGAGGGAGATCCTAGAGGACGACTCAGACCCCCCCTTCCCCCTAAGAGGGCACACACAAATAAAAATAAGGGCCCCCCCCCTCACCACCACGTGGCCTCCTCGGACAAGGAGTCAGAGACTGCCTCCTCGGCAACTTCCCATCTCTCTCGGGGTGAGGGATCCCACAACTGGGTGGACATCCTCTCCAAAGGCCAAAAGGATCTGAGCCGGGAGTTGCCTCACGACCAGGGCCCTAAGATCATCAGAAGGGCAGAAAGATTTCTGAAAGTTACCCCCAGGACCCCCAAAAAGAAAGATTCAGACATCCTCAGAGGATGTTGAGGACTCTGACAGGGACTATATCCCCAAGCTGAGCCACAGCTTGGATGGGGCCTCTTTGGACAAGGCCTTTGAAAGAATCATCAGGGCTCAATGGAAACACCCCACTAAATCTTTTAAGTTATCCAGGCCCCAACAGACCCTTTACGCATTCAATAAGCGTAGCAGCCCTGTCTTCGCACTTCCTCAGGTGGATGCTGCGGCGGTGGCCCTTGCACACCAATCCGTCTTCCCCACCGAAGGGGACTTCTTGCCAAAGGAACCACACAGATAAGGGCCTGGATGTAGGCCTAAAAAAGAGCTATGAGGCTCTGGCAAACATTCTCCGCATGGCCACTACCACCTCTTATGTGGCTAGGGCAATTATGAAGTGGTTCAGGATGGGCAAGGACCCCGAACTATCCCCGGCACAGTCACGAAAGCTCACCACCAATGTCACCCTAGCTCAGGCCTTCCTCATGGATTCCTCTATGGATATTCTCACGTGGGCAGCTAATGTCGCAGCCAGGCGCAGGCTGTGGCTCCGCTCCTGGCGGGCAGACCCACATGCCAAAAACCTTTTGGTGAACAGCACCTTTAAGGGAGGCAAACTGTTCGGACCAGCACTGGACAAGGCCCTTGCTGAGGCCTCAGACAAGGACAAAAAACATACCTCGAACCAGGTACAAACCTTTAAGAACTTTTTTCGCCCCTTCAACAGATCTCAGCAGGGTTCTAGACGTTCGCAGTACTCCACGCAAACCTCTTGGAGTTCCTCTTATCACAACAGGAGCCAGAGAAACAGAGGGGCCAAAACCAATAGACCAGCGGCACAACACCAGTACTCCCGTCGCTCCGGCTCCCCCCAGTGCAAGCAGGAATCCTGACTACTTCGGTTCTTCCTGCCCCGCCTCGCCCAAACTCGGCGCTCATCTCCACTTCGCTCCAAGGTGGGTAGAGTCAACAACAGACGCCTGGGTCATACAAACAGTGATGAGGGGTTATTCGTTGGAGCTAAAATACACTCCACGAGATCACTTTCGGCTTTCCCCTCGCTCACGCATCCCCTCCAAGCACGTGGCAATGCTCTCGGAACTCAACGGGCTCCACCATATGGGGCCCATAGAGCGAGTGCCCTGGCTCGAGCAGGGATCGGGACTGTACTCCATTCTCTTCCTGGTTCAGAAGAGATCCGGGGACTGGAGGAGGGTCCTCGATTTGAAGCGCCTCAACAGAGCCATCCGCAAGCAGCGCTTCAAGATGGAGACCCTCTCCTCCATATCCCTCGCCATCGCCAGGGACGATTGGATGGCTTCCCTGGACCTCAGGGATGCCTATCTACATGTCCCCATACTGCTCGCACACAGGAAGTGGCTCCGATTTTGCTACAACGGCTAACACTGGCAGTAGCGGGCCCTTCCCTTCAGATTGGGGTCAGCCCCGCACATGTTCACCAAGATCCTCGTGCCCCTCATCGCGAACCTCAGACTGGAGGGGATAGCTGCCTACCCGTATCTAGACGACCTCCTCGTCAAGGCACCATCACGTCAGATCGCACAGGCCCACCTATCCCACACCATGGCATACCTGGAGAAGCACGGCTTCTTAATAAATGTAGACAAGAGTCATCCCACCCTGACGCAGCACCTGGAGCACCTAGGGGTGATTTTCGACACTCTCCAGGACAGGGTGTTTATCCCTACTCAACAACAGCTCAAGCTGCGAGACCTAATCAAGAAGGTTCGAACATGCCCGCGGGTTCCACTCCTCACCCTGGTGTCACTCTTGGGGTTGATGGTTTCCTGCATTCACCATCTCCACTGGGGCCGCTTCCACTCACACCCCCTTCAGGTCCTCCTCAGACCCTGGCAATCCACCATTATCGACAGCTTGCCGATCTCCATCCCACTCACCCACACCACCCTGCAGTCACTTCCATGGTGGGAACATGCAGACCGCTTCACCCAAGGAGTCCCTCTAACGGATCCTGAGAGAGTGATTCTAACCACAGACACCAGCTTATTCGGGTGGGGAGCCCACCTGTCTACCCACAAGCACAGGGATCCTGGACGGCTCACGAACAAGGACACAGCATCAACTGGATGGAGCTCAGGGCAATCCGTCTCGCCCTGGTCCACTTCACCCCGCAGCTATGAGCGCAACACGTTTTGGTATTTATGGACAACACCTCGGCCAGGGTCTACATTAACAACCAGGGGGGATTGAGGTCCCCGTCCCTCCACAGAGAAGCCAGGCGTCTTCTCACATGGGCGGAAACCAATCTACTATCCCTCAGAGAACGGCACATCAGAGGGCAGGAGAATGTGGAGGCGGATTGGCTGAGCAGGCAAGAGACGACCCAGGGGAGTGGATCCTCTGCATGCAGGCGTTCAACCTCATAGTCACCACATTCGGACAGTTGGTACTAGACCTGTTCGCCTCCGCCAGCAACAGCAAGACACAGAGGTTCTTCAGCAGGGGCCCTCACCCCAACACAGAGGCACACAACGCCCTCAGCCACCCTTGGCCTTGGGGCCCGCTGTACGCATTCCCACCATTCCCTCTCCTGGGGCGCACCATCAGCAGAGCCAAAAAGATGCAAGCCCGGGTCATTCTGGTGGCACCATTCTGGCCTCGCAGGCCGTGGTTCCCCGACCTCATCAGTCTTTCACAAGGGAACAGGATAGATCTCCCAGTCACTCCGGACTTGCTCTCGCAGGGCCCTCTGTGGTACAAACAGGCCAGCTTCCTGAAGCTGACAGCTTGGCTGTTGAGTCCTCCGCACTCCTAAACCCTGCGGTCCAGACTCTGCTAGCGTCCAGACGCAAGTCCACCAGACGAATCTACCAATCCACGTGGGCATTCTTCGTCAGATGGTGCCATTCTCACCACATTCCTCCTCGTGCCCCTTCAAATCTCTCAAATTCTGCAATTCCTACATGAGGGGCTAGAAAAAGGCCTTCGCCCCAACACCCTATCCAGACAATTGTCAGCCCCGGACAGCACGCTAACACCATCCTCAGCACAGCGCTTCTCGTCTCACCCTCACATCAGACAATTCCTCAAGGCAGCCCGGTGCTTAGCTCCTCCAGTCGTGCACAGATTCCACAACTGCAACCTTAATGTAGTCCTCAAGGCCCTCACGGGGGCCCCTTTGAGCCTTTACACCAAGTCTCCCTGTATTTCCTTTTCTCATCGCGGCTTTCCTCATCGCGGTTACTTCAGCAAGGAGGGTTTCAGAAATTGGGGCCCTTTCCATAGACCCTGCCTTTTGCATCTTCAGGAAGGACTGTGCTCCTTTGCCTAGACCCTACCTTTATTCCAAAGGTCTCCTCCCTATTTCACCTATCTCAGGAGGTGGTTCTTCCCTCCTTTTGCCCCAAGCCCCAGCACAGTCTGGAACGACTGTGGCATACCCTGGATGTCCGCCGCGCCCGTAAAATTTTATATTGAGCGCACTCAGCCCTTCAGAAAGACTTCCTCCCTGTTAGTCAGTTACCACCCACACTCTAGGGGTGGCAAGGCCTCCAAGGCTGTTATTGCAAAATGGATCTCAGCCTGTGTATCAGACGCATATACGGCCTTAGATCTGGTTCCCCCAGCTAAGACGCTAGCACACTCTACCCGGGGGGCATCCACCAATTGGGCCTTCCGGGCCAGAGCACCTATTCAGAAGATCTGCAAGGCAGCCACGTGGAGAAGCCTCCACACCTTTACTAGGCATTATAAAATTGATAGCCTAGAATCGGCCGAGGTCGCCTTCGGGAAGTGGGTGCTTCAGGGGGTTCTAGATCCTCAATAAGCACCCAGCTCCCTTCCAGACTAATTACTGCTTTGGTACCTCCCTTCGTCCGAATGACTGGATGAGAGGGCATAGAAAGGGGAATTAGGTTACTTACCCGGGAAATTCCCTTTCTATGTCCCTCAAGGGAGGTCATTCGGCCCACCCGGTTTTGTACCTGGGCGCTGTTTTGTTCTGAGCTGAATAGTTCTCATGTTTGCCCCTTCGGGGGAAGGTTTTTTACAGTGCGTTTAGTTTTACAGTTTATACGCTCGATCCTCGGCTGTGTTACACATGGGAAGGTGGGGGAGCGCTCCCCTACGCATGCCCAGCTGAAAGTGCTTTGCTGCCTCATAGTGGCTGGTGCGGAGATTGATAGAAAGAGAATTCCCCAGGTAAGTAACCCAATTCCCCTTTTTAAGGCAATAAATAAATCAATAAATCAGATGAGAAGTATTTAAATCAGCTCGGATGAGAAGTTTGGAAGAAGATAAATGTTGTGGTCTTTGCATCTTACGTTTCCCAGCCACTAAGCATGGCTTTGTGTGTTCACAAGAGTTCTGTTATTGAGGGCTATGGCGTGGAGCCCCGCTGAGCACCCTGGATACCACCTCAGTCACCGCTGCTGTTGCCAGAACTGTCCAATTTGACTAGCAGCCTGCCCTAAGCTTCCCAGCTGCTGCCTGCATTACCATGATGGGAGCAAGCACGTGAGTAGAAGGCTGCTCCCTGCTTTTTGCCTTCTGTGCATGCGCCTGCTTTAATGGTAAAGCAGCCAGCAGGGGCGCCACCAGCAGCGTGAAGCCTGCCCAGAGCTGCACTGCTCGGGCGTGGATGCAGGAATTTCACCCCTAGGACACCAGTGCTGCAGTTCAGCACAGGAGGGGGTTGGAGGCGGGAATTTGGGGACTCCTTGTAGTCCCCTATGAATGCCCCCGCCAATAGCCTAGCTGGAGGGGCAACGGAGCCAGCACCCCCAGCCAATCACAGCAGAGAAGAGCAGGAGGAGGGGCTGAAACTATGCCTCCCCTTTTCCCTCCTCCCCCAGAGCCCAGCTGAGCGGGGCCGAGGAAAATGGCTGCTGTAGCTGTGACGGGATGAGTCTCCATATCTCCCCTCTCCTCCCCTCTTGTTTGGGCTCCTTTCTTCTCCCCCTCTCCGCTCTTGTTTGGACTCCCCCCCCCCTCCCATTTCCTCCTCTCCCCTGCTGCTTCCACCTTCCCCAGGCTTGGCTCCCTTCCCCTGGTGATGGGTGCGCTCAGGAAGGGGGAGGTCCAGATCACGGCGGAACTGTTGGCCGGCGTGACTGGCTGCCGCCGTTCATACGGGCAGGGGCACCGTCAGACAGGTGGTGGGCTCCATGACTCCTGAGGGGCCTTGTGGGATAGCAATCTCATTTGAAAACACCCAGAGTTCAGTTAAACCTAGGCCCTGGACTTTAAGGGACCCTTTGCACCAGCAGCCTGAACACTGGTAAGAAATTTTCAGAGTGGGCAGGGGAAGGCGAGGGGCCAACACTCTGCCCCCACCCACTCTGAAAGCGTCCTAGCGGCGCTCCGGCCACCTGAAAAAGGGCCCCGTGAACAAGGAAGTTTTCAGAGTGCACAGGGGGTGGGGCTGTCCTCTTCCATCTTGGTGGGGCGCAATCATTGGGACATGAGCCCAGGGACCCACCCCAGCTGTGATACACTGCTGTAACAGACAGAACACAAGTACAGGACCAGCGGCACTGGCCACAATCCTGACCCTACTTGCCTGCGACTCCTCCCACTGAAATCACTGTAATGACCCACACATAAGTGGTTTTAGGATTTTGGCCTCTACAAGGATAACACGAAGAACCAGTAAGAGAGACACCTGTTCCTACAGATGACCCACTTGCCACAGGGTATTCACCCAAGAGGAAGCTCAGACCTTTACAAGGCCTAGGTGACACTGAAAACTACCAGCCTGCACAAATCGTACTGGTGCACTGCTGTTCTAGAGTGAGCCCCTGCCGGAGACACGTCTCACAGCCCTAACTGCAGACAAACAAGATTATTCCTTTATTGGGGACAGAAGCCAAAAGCAGTGCTTCCTCAAACGGAAAAAACCCCATCTCCCTTCCGAGAAGGTAAGAGAGACATGCCGGGTGTATTTCTGCATGTGCTTCAGCCACACCTTTATTCCAGCAAAGGAGGTCAGGGAGGCCATACAGTGCATAATGGCTTGGTCAAACTGACCTTTCTGGTTCTGTGGAAATTTGCTGCAAAATTGAAACGGCAATAAAAAACTATCAAAAACCATTTTCAATCATAATTTCTATCAAGTTATTTGCATCGGTGCAAAATGGCGGAGGCTGCGCCGCGCCGCCATGATGCACGTATCCACGGTCACTTTGCACGTGCACAGTACGACTGCAGCCATCAGTACGACGCATGCGCAAATCAAAGATTTGTTTCAACTGATTCCAATGGAACAGAATTGGAATGTTTGTTCATTCTCTATTTGGCTGGAATTAATTAATTATTATTATTATTATTATAAGCATTTATATAGCACCAGTGATGTACCTGGCGCTTTACAGAGAATAAGATAGACACGGTCCCTGCCCGAGAGCTTACAAGGCTAGCCTGCATTACTGAATCATTTGCACTGGACTCAAACTTACACAGTAGACAGCGAAAAGATTTTAATGCAATCTCCAGATTAATATTAAAAGAGCCGTTCCCTCGCTTCTCTGATCTTGCGAACCTGTCCTGCTAACCTTTCAGGTACTCTTTGGGGCAGCTGCTTTCCCCATATTCAGTGAACATACGATCGCCGTCACTGCCGTACTGCGTCAAATCAAGGGTACACTGAGCCCAGCGTCCTGTCTCCGAGAGTGGCTATTCTTGGTCACTTTGGAAAAGTACCCAGGTCATAATGGAGTGATTCACTCCCAGCTCCCAACTGTCCGAGGTTATGTCCCCTGACCTACTTGGCTAATAGCCATTAATGGACCTGTCCTCCAAGAACTTACCCAATCCTTTTTAAAGCCCAGCTGTACTACTCGCCTTAACCCCATCCTCTGGCAACAAGTTCCAACAGTTAGTTGGATGTTGCATGAAAAAAATACTCTTATTTCTTTCTAAATCTACTGCCAGTTAGTTTGATTGAGTGTTTCCTAATTCCAGTACAGTTTGAGAGGTTAAATAACAGTTCCCTATTAACTTGGTCCACGTCACTCGTGATTTTATAAGCTTCTATCATATCCACTCTCAGTCACTTCTTCTCCAAGCTGGAGAGCCCCTATCAAGCCTCTTCTCATATGCAAGCCATTCCAGACCCTCAATCATTTTTGTTGCCCTTCTCTGTACTTTTTCTAGTTCTACTGTATCTTTTTTGAGATGAGGCGAGCAGAATTGCTCACAGTATTCAAGGCGCAGTCGCACCATACATTTATATAGATCCAATGATGGGGAGATAATTGTTGTTGTGAAGGAGTTTTGTAAAAAGCTTTCCCCACATCTGCTGGACTTGTCAGGCCCCAAGGTGAATACTATGACATCTAAGAACCTTTGACTGGTTAAGTAGATATAGTTTTCTTCATGGGACATATTTCTTGATGATAAACCAAACTCCTTTTCTTCATAAAGGTTTTCCCACACGTGGCGCAGTGACACACGTTCTCCCCAGAATGTCGACGCTGATGATACAAAAGGCACTCTTTCCTGTTGAAGGCTTTGCTGCACTCTGTGCACTTAAAAGGCTTCTCTCCGGTGTGAATCAAATGGTGCCGGGCCAGATCTGAATGGGCGATGAAGCCTTTCTCACACACTTTGCATTTAAAAGGCCTTTCCCCGGTGTGAATCCTTTGGTGTCTGAGCAGCCGTGACGGGCAAACAAAGCTTTTCTCGCACTGGCTGCACTGATAGGGAATCTTGATTCCACGCCTTCTCTGGGAATTTGCTACACTTATCTCTGGCCTGAAGCTCTTCCCACATTCACCACGTTTCTCCCACTTGTAGATCATGGTGTGATTAGTCTGCCTGCATTTTGCAGGAAAACTTTCCCCATATTGACTGTCTGGAACAGGACTTTCCTCTGAGTGAATTCGGGAGTTCCTAGGGAGGTTGGATTGATCAGTAAAGCTCCCGTCACACTGGATCCCTGCATGGGGTCTCTCTCCTGCATGGACACTCTGGTGCGATGCAGCAACAGTCAGTTCCATAAAGCCTTCCTCACGCTCGGGGCACACGTTGTGTTTATCATGAGTATGAATCCTCTGATGCCACACAAGGGCAGCTTGGTCTTGAAAAGTTCCCTTGCACACGTGGCACTGATACAACTCCTCTCTTGGGGGGACTCTCTGGTGACTCTGAGGACAAAGAGATGGCCCAGAGCTTTTCTCATCTTTGACCATTGCATGTGGCCTGTCCTGGGGGTGGCTTTCCTGGGGGGAAAAGCAGTCTAGCAGCTTGCTGCAACCTTCGTTATAATGTGCTAAACCCAGTGTATCCTCAGTCTGGCTTTCTGGCTGCCCCTCTGAGCGGCACTGACTCCCCCAGGCCGCTCCTTGGTTGGGATTCTGGAAAGTTCTCTCTTGAGGCCTCTCCCAGAGTCTAGGATCACACGGGATGGTGGCGAGATATTCTCCAGGGTTTATCTCCTCTTTGCTCCTATTGTTTGCTGCAATAAAGAAAATCATTTTACTTTACAGGGAACATGGGCTTTACAAGCAACCAAATACCTTCCTCAGAAAAACATCTGTAACCCTCTTTGTCCTGTACAATAGACAAATCTAGTAATAGGACAGCTCCTGCAATTAATGTAGAGACGGCTAGAAAATGTGTTGGACCATTAAATTACAGTGAGAAGTGAGAAAAGGTGAGTGTAATTTATTGTCAAAGGGTTTTCTATTGTTCGTGTAATTCTACAAAAAGCCACTTGGGCCGTGTCATTAGTCAGCTCTGTGCCGCGCAGATAGATATACAGCATGACGTGTGAGATGCTCCACAGCCTGGAATATCTTTGGAGAACAGAAGCAACAAATGACAGAATCCTAGAATTGTAGGGCTGGGAGGAAGCCCCTCAGTGATCTAGTCCGACCCCCTGCCCCACGGCAGGATAGCCTCTAGCTACAGCTCCGCAGGCAGACGCATGCCAAGATGGGTTTTGGAAACATCCAGAGAAGGAGATTCCCCAACCTTCCCAGGCAACTGATTCCGTTGCTCTACAGTTCTTACCATTATGAAGTTCTTCCTAATACTTAACTGAAATCTACCATGCAGCAATTTAAACCAATTCCCTCAGAGCTAAAATTTGTGCAATTCCACTTGATCCCATGTCTTCAAACTGGCACGTAAGCCAATCTCTGGGTTCAAAAGAAATCCAGCTCTGTACTTTTCCGGCTAATTGCCCACAAAGTCGCGCAGGGGTGCTTTCCTGCTGGCGAAACCCCACAGGTTTTGGCTTCTGGATTCTCTCCCAGAGCCAAAATCTGTGTGGACTGGCCTGGAGCAGAAGGTGTGAATGCGGTCTTAGTCACATATTCATCTATTTTTCCAATACCTCTCTGCTAATCTTCTGATTCATATTTGTGCAGAATAGATGGGAGTGGGGAACCCTTATCTGATTTGAAAAGGGTCTCACTGAGTTAAAGTTAGTGTGAGGAGGTCAGCTGAAAACATCCTGGATTCTCTGCATCTCAATTCCGTGAACTTTGCACTATTCAAGTTTTGTCATTGGAAATATTAGTCTATGTACTGACCTCTGCTACCATTCCAGCTTCTCCCTGCTCCGTCTGAGTGGTTACAATACAGAACTCACCAGCACAAGTGTCTGTTGGTATCTCTGTACCCTGTGAATCTGGCAGAACCCCAACAAGCAGCTTCTTGCCATCCTCAGCCAGGGGTAACGTGTCAGACTGGGAAACTGTATGATCTGTTCAAGAGAAGACAGAGACACACAACTCAACATGCAGAATTTTAACTACAGAAGGCATTCTTTTTAAATTTGGTTCACTTCCTGTAAGAAACTCTAATCTGCATTCTGTTTTATTACATACTACACTTAAGGACCTAAGCAGCTGCCAAATGGAGTCAAACCAATGGTCTATCTTAGTCCAGTATTGTCACAACCTGACACGGCAGCAGGGTTTGAAATCCAGCTCTCCAGCAGAGGCCTTGCTAAGATGTGCTACGCGAGACCCTCTGTCACGGGTTTGGGGGTCCGCACCCCCACTTTACCGGGTTTGAGTGACTCAGTTTCCCTTGCGCACAGTTCTCCTGAATCAGTTCTCTCTCTGGCTAATTCAAGTGTGCCTCAATGAAACTCCTTTGTCACACAAGGGCCCGATCCTTCCTGTTTACAGACTCTTTACTCTCTGGGTTCGTAAGAGCTTGGGGGCTCTTGTAGCTCGCTTGTGTTCCAATATTAGACACCGCCACTTCTTCATAAAGTTAAGAAGTAAGTTTATTGATTACATAAACAAGATAGTTGATAAAGAGTAGTAACTAGAAATAAAAGGTAAACATAACGCATTCCTAACTTATACTGATTGAGTTCCTAAATTATGCATCTTACCCTAGCAAGGTCCAGAAGTTCTGGTTTCTCAGTCATAAAGGCGAATGACTGGGCACTGGCTTAGAGAGCAAAATCCTCCTCTCAGTTCATGCTTCCCCAGCCTAGCTGGTGGCTGGTCTTTCGTATGCAGATGTTCTCTGGAAGCAGCTTTGCAAGAAGCTATCCCCTTTGTGCCTTACTGGCTCATTTAAATAGTCTTTAGCTTCCTTTGTCTTGGATTTCCCACCTTTGGGGAATCATGTATCAGGTCACTTAGTCCACCCAGGTAAACATGGAAGACAATCTACATATCAACAGGCTGTTTGTCAAGTATCTCCAAAACACATCTTGTTATCTCTTTGTATTTCCTGTAGACTAGTGAAATGTCAAAGCCCTATTTCGAGTTGTGCAGTTCTCAATTTCAACATTACAAACATGTGGAACCTTTGACATTACACATTCACCAGACTTGTAGTGTACATGTAGTCCCAGTGTAACACGCGTGTGACCCTATGTTCCTCCGTGACACCCTCCAGGATCCCTGGCAGAGGCCTCACCCAGGCATGCTACTAAAGATCCTGGATCAGAGATGCCGGGGATTGAACTTGGGACCATATACATGCAAAGCATGAACTTTACCACCAGAGCCACTGCCCATCCACTTGACAAACTCAAAAATTTGAAGGACAGTTTGTCTCTGGGAAGAAATCAGCTGCTATGCATTTGGAACATGTGGGAAGAAATAAGAGCTCCAAGACTGATGATGCCTTATATTTCACTTATTGACTGACTTCCATCCCTCTACCACTACCAATAATTTTATTTTGATACTGACCCACTGCCAAATGGTTCTTGGAGCACTTTACAAACAATATAAGCATTCAGAGCACTTTACAGGATAAAAATATAACCTATAGAATCCATTTAAAATATAAATCTATGTATAAACAAGGTAGCGGGGGTGGGGACAACACACATGAAGGGGAACCTGCAGCAGATCCTAAAAGCTCCCAGAGAATAAATAAAGTGCTTTTTGAAGGTGAGGAGGGAGGAACCGAGACGGACATCTGGAGGGAGCGAGTTCCACACAGAGAGGCCTGTCACAGCAAAGATCCCGCCGAGCTAAGGCACGATGGCAGGATCCCCAAACAGCAGGTGGTTTCTGAGCACGGATAACCCTGAGGGCGAGGCTCAAGAAACAGGTCTCAAACATAGTCAGGGTGTAGCCTGTTCAGGGCCCTGGACACCAGCAGCGCAATCGGCCTCTCCACAGGCAGCGAACAGAGAGAATGCAGAGAGGGTGCAATAGGATCACAGCTGCCCAAACCACCAGGCAGCCACGCGACGCTTTCTCAGCAAGCTGCCAGTGAGGGTGAAGCAATGCGGGAATCCCAGTGAAGAGGGAAACACAGAAATGAAGGCTTGCTGTCACCAGGGCATGGATCACCATGGTTACGTCAGTCTGGGACAAATAAGGGTGTACCTCACGCAAACTGCATAGCTGAGAAAACATCTCCAAGCCACATCAAATAACTGGGGTTTTATGGACAGAGGGTGGTCAAAAATGATGCCCATGTTCTTTACTTGGCCCACTACCTCCAACTAGACCCACTTAACATGCAGGGGACGAGAGAGGAGATGGCATCTTCATATCAGTTGCCTCTCCCCACCGGAATCCCCTCAGTCTTCCCGAATTGAGCATGCGGTAGCTCCGACAGATCTATAATGCAACGTCCTACTCACCCGCATAGCGCTCTCGAGGCATTTCTTTGTTCTCCAGTTCCCGCTGATTCCCAACACTCAGCTCCTCCTCTTGTTTAATCAGAAATACGCCCTCTTGCGCACAAGCTGGAGATTCTGTTCATAAAGAGAAAAATATCTTCTGTAAGTTTCTCAAGTCCATTTCAAAAGGAGTTCGGAGAAAGGAGTTGGGACTGGTGAAAAGTTCAGAGTGAATTTCATCAGCATAAAGTGTGGAGAATACTTATAACTGAAATCTTCGGAGAGAGTCTGATTCAACAGGGGGTCTCTCTGGTTCTTCATAGGGGTAACTCCACTGATGACTTAGGCCAATAATTTGCACAGATAAAAAGAGAAGAAATACCCCAAAACTTCAGACTAGAAAAAAGGCCAGAGCTCAGATACCTTAAACTGGGTTCATTCTACGCAAGTAGGTTTGTCCACTGGCCATGTGTGCTATATTTACAGGGCAATTTATGTAAATGTACATGATACACCCTGTAACTATGGAAATACCAGTCTCTCTTCCCAAGAGGCACTTGCAGACGTTTGATTCGAAGGCCAGCGTTTCCCCCCCACTAACTGGCGGTTGGTTCTGACCGGTAGCTCACCTGTGCTGGGGTCTGTAGAGGTTTTGTTCTCCTCCCTGCCCCCTGGATCCCTGACGCACGGCTCCTCCCCTCGCTCCAGCCGGGACAGAATATCAGGCTTGGAAATAGCATAGTCTGTTAATGGAAATGGTAGAGGTTTTTGTCCACATCCTCCAAACCAGATTTATCAATTGTGCGGTGTGAGAAGCCAGGGGACAGTATTAAGCAATAACCTAGATTTGCTTCTCTCTGCCCTGGGATGGTGCGTATGTGCATCACTGCCCTCTAGGGGCCGGGCTGTATCCTCTGCAGGCTGCAATTACCCATAAGTGGAATTCAAGACCACAAAGGGGGAGGTAGAAGAGGGCTGCTGCTTCTTCCTTCCCGTCTCCAATTACATTAGGTCTTACATCCACGGGGCGTGGCAGCCGCACACACATGTTCCAGGGAGCACAAGTATTGGGTCATTTGATCTCCGTGTGCTCCCACAGCCGTATTGCTTGAGCACTTTGGGAATCAGCAGAAAGCCCAAGGCCCATTCGTGGACAAGCCCAGCCAAAAGAAAATTCAGCGTTAAATAAAACCTCCGTGTTACCGAGCTGTGGAGCCTGTAAACCTTTTACAAAAGCCATAGAAAAGCAAAGGGAAGGTTTACGCAGCAGAGGTTATTTGGATGGAGAAACATGGAAATAAACACAGGTGCCAGTGCAGGAATGCTCCACACAACAGAGATGAAAACGGCCACCTCTGTAGTGTGACAAGCAGAATGGAAGGGACATGCAGCAAAAACAGCTGACTGTATATTACTAAGATTCCAGAAGGGACACTCCCTTAGAAACCAAAGAACTTGAATCAACGTACAAGTTCAAAAGGTCTCAGTATTTCCAAGAATGGAATGAAAACAGATCTTTACCCAGCGAGACCAAATTCTCATAGTTGTCTTTCATCGTGTTCTTGTAAAGCTCCTTCTGCCACGGGTCTAGACTGTCCCACTCCAGCTCGTTGAAGTAGACCGAGACATCGTCAAACGTCACCGGCACCTGGGATCACAAACGTTACACCCTCAGAACCTGCCCTGCAATGACATTCTGATGCTAATTTCTCTTTGTCCTCTTTTAAAAGGTTGTATCAAACATTCTCCTGACTTAATTTTCCTTTTAAATAAAGAACTGGACGACGATGAGGACAATACTTGCAAAACCAGAACACCCCCCTCAGTCAAAGGTATTTAATAATGGCAACGTAAAGCACCAACACACCATGCCACAAGAGTATGAAAACACTGTTCTCTAGTAGGACTTCCATCTTCTCCCACAAGGGAAATGATGTCCAACCTGGCAAGAGTAGCACTAATGCTGAAATGAAAGAACTGCAGCTCAGGATAGGTAAAGAGATGGTAAGAGAACACCTAGCTGCTTTAAACGAGTTCAAGTCCTCAGGGCCAGATGAATTACATCCTAGGGGACTGAAGGAACTTGCAGATGTAATCGTAGAACCTTGGTCTATAATCTTTGAGAAGTCTTGGAGAGCAGGTGAGGTGCCAGAAGACTGGAGATGAACAAATGTTGTCTCTGTCTTCAAAAAGAGGGAAAAAGGAGGATCCAGGAAACTACAGACCGGTCAGCGTGACATCAATACCTGGAAAGATTCTAGAGCAGATTATAAAGCAGTCAGTCTGTAAACATTTAGAAAACAAAGCTGTGATTAATAGGAGCTAGCTTGTCAAGAACAAGTCATGCCAGACTAATCTTATATCCATTTTTGATCGCGTCACTAGTTTCGCAGATCATGAGAATGCCATGGACGTAGCATATATTGATTTCAGCAAAGCATTTGACAAAGTCCCCCACGATATCCTTCTTGAGAAGTTAGTTAAATATGGGCTAGATGATACTACTGTTATGTGGATTTACAGCTGGTTGAAGACCTGTACCCAAAGAGTGCTCATCAATGGTTCGCCATCAAACTGGAGGGAGGTATCGAGTGGGGGGCCTCAGAGCTCGGTCCTGGGCCCTGGACTGTTCATCTTTATTAATGACTTGGATGAAGGAGTAGAGGGGATGCTTATCAAATTTGCAGATGACACAAAATGGAGAGGGATAGCTAACACCTTAGAAGACAGAAACAAGATCCAAATTGATCTTGACAAAAGCTGGGCCAAAACGAACAAAATGAAATTTTCAACAGAGTTAAATTTAAAGTTCTGCATTTAGGTAAGAAAAATCACATGCAAAAGTACAGGACAGGTGATCCCTGGCTTGGCAGCAGTAGATGTGAAAAGGAGCTTGGGGTTGTAGTTGATCACAAGCTGAACATGAGTCAGAAGTGTCATGCAGCTGCCAGAAAGGCTAATGCAGTTTTGGGCTGCATTAATATAACAGAGCATAGTGTCCAGGTCACGAGAAGTAATAGTTCCACTCTCCCTTCACTGGCTCCCCCTTCCTGAACGTATCCTGTTTAAACTCCTGATTTTCACGTTCAAATCGCTCCACGACCAAGCTCCCCCTTACCTCTCGGACCTAATCTCCCTACGCACTCCTGCACACGCTCTCCACTCTTCCGTTGTCCCCTCCCTCACTCTCCCTCGTTTCTCCTGCTCACCTAACTGCCTTCGACCCTTCTCCTTCACTGCCCCCCATGCCTGGAACTCCCTCCCTGCCTACATCCGCCTTGCCCCCTCCCTCCGCTCCTTCAAATCCCTCCTCAAGACCCACCTTTTCCTCGCTGCCTTTCCCAATGTTTGCTAGACTTTCCCCTTACTCTTACTGTCGGCCCTCCTCTGCTGACTGCTGCCACCAACCTGACTGTAACCAAGCCAAGCACACGCACCTGAGACTTCGCATCCGCTTGAATGTTTGTTTGTCTTCTCCCCCGTCTCTCCCACTGCCCCTCTCCGTCTCCCGCCTTTGTCTTTTAGATTGTAAGCCACAGGCAGGGACCGCGTCTAGTTCTGTGTTCTGTAAAGCACCAGGTCGCACGACTGGCGCTATATAAATGTATTATAATAATAATAATAATTCTGCACTGGTCAGACCTCATCTGGAGTCCTGTGTCCAGTTCTGGGCACCGCATTTTAAGAAGGACACTGACAAACTGGATCAGGTTCACAGGAGCGTGAAGAGGGTCAGGGGTCTGGAAACCAAGTCCTATGAAGAAAGGTTGAAGGAGCTGGGTGTGTTTAGCCTGGAGAAGAGAAGACTAAGGGGAGACATGATCACCATCTTCAAATATCGGAAGGGCCATCACAGAGAAGATGGAGCAAACTTGTTCTCTGTTGCTCCTGAGGACAGGACTAGAACCAATGAGCTGAAATTTGAGGACCAACTAACTAAAGATGCTAAAACTAATAATAAAAACTTTTTCAAGTACATGAGAAGCAGGAAGCCTGCTTGAGAGTCAGTTGGGCCGTTAGATGACATGGGGCTGAAAGGGGCGCTTAGGGAGGAAAAGGGCATTGCAGAGAAGCTGAATGAGTTCTTTGCTTTGGTCTTCACTGCAGGGGATGTTGGGGAGGTACCCACGCTGGAACCTTACTTTGTACGTGATGAATTGGAAGAGCTGTTACAAATCAACGTGACTCTGGAGGAGGTCCTAGAGCAAACTGACAAACTAAATACTAACAAATCACCAGGGCCAGATGGTATTCACCCCAGAGTTCTGAAGGAACTCAAATATGAAATCGCAGACCTACTGTTAGTAATTTGTAACCTGTCACTAAAATCTGCCACTGTATCTGAGAACTGGAGGGTGGCAAATGTAACCCCAATATTTAAAAAGGGATCCAGAGGCGATACTGGAAACTACAGACCAGTAAGCTCGACGTCTGTGCCAGGCAAAATGGTGGAAACTATCATTAAGGACAGAATCACTGGGCATGTTGATAAACATGGCTTAATGGGGAAGAGTCAACATGGATTTAGCAAAGGTAAATCATGCCTCCCTAACCTGTTGGAATTCTTTGAGGGTGTACATAGGTCTGTGGACAAGGGAGACCCGTTAGATATAGTGCACCTGGATTTCCAGAAAGCATTTGCTAAGGTCCCACATAAAAGACTCTTGAGAAAATTAAAAGGTCATGGGATAAGAGCTAGTGTCTTACTATGGATCGGTAACTGGTTAAAGGATAGGAAGCAAAGAGTAGGACGGAATGATCAGTTTTCACAATTGAGAGATGTAAAAAGTGGTGTTCCCTAGGGATCTGTATTGGGACCGGTGCTGTTTAATGTATTCATTAATGATCTGGAAAAGGGCGTTAAGAGTGAGGTGACCAAATTTGCTGATGACACCAAGATAGTCAAGGTAGTTAAAAATGAGCAGACTGTGAAGAACTGCAACAGGATCTTACGAGACTGGGTGCCTGGGCATCTAAATGGCAAATGAGATTTAATGTGGACAAGTGCAAAGTGATGCACATAGGGAAAAATAACCCAAACTACGAGTACACAATGTTGGGTACTAAGCTAGGAGTTACCACTCAGGAAAAGGATCTGGGAGTGATTGTGGACAATGCAGTGAAATCCTCAGCCCAGTGCGCAGCAGCCGTCAAAAAAGCAACAGAATGTTAGGAATTTATTTTCAAAGGGATGGAGAATAAAACTGAGGCGGTCATAATGCCTCTATACAAATCAATGGTGCGACCGCACCTGGAATACTGTGTGCAGTTCGGGTCGCCCCATCTCACAAAAGACATAGCTGACCTAGAAAAGGTGCAGAGAAGGGTAACGAGAATGATAAAGGGTACGGAACTGATTCCACAGAGAGAGGCTTGACAAGCTGGGTCTCTTCAGATTAAAGAGAAGAGAAGACTGAGAGGGGACACAATAGAAGTTTATAAAATCCTGAGTGGTGTGGAACGAGTAGCTAGGGAACGGTTATTTACCCTCTCAAATAGTACTGGAACTAGGGGACACTCCATGGAACTAGCTGCCGGCAGATTTAAAACAAATAAAAGGAACTACTTTTTCACTAAACACATAATTCACTTATGGAATTTGTTGCCAGAGGACGTTGTCAAGGCCAGTAGAATAGCTGGGTTTAAAAAAAGGACTGGTTAAGTTCTTAAGAGAGTAGCCATTAATGGCTATTAACCAAGTAGCTTACGGGATGAACTTCTTACTGTCGGGAGCTGGGAGTGAACAACGGGGAATGGATCGCCCATTGGGACTGCTGGTTCTTCTCCCATGCGATCAAGACTGGCCACTGTCAGAGACAGGATGCTGGGCTTAATGGACCATTGGCATGTCTTGTGTTCTTCAATTACAAGAAATCAGCTTTTGGCTAAACGTTAGGAAGAACTTCCTAACGGTAAGGGCTGTTTGACAGTGGAGCAGACATTGCCTAGGACGGTGGTGGGTTCTTTGTCGCTGGAGGTTTTCAAACAGAGGCTGAATGGCCCATCTGTCAGGGATACTGTAGCTGTGAATTTCCTGCACTGAGCAGGGGGTTGGACTAGGTGGCCTCTGAGGACACTTCCAAGTCTAAGGTCAGGTATTATTACCTTGGGGACTTGTCCCTTGGAGCCCAAGGGGAGTCTCAGCAGCCAGAAGTTCCTGTTCTTCAGCAGGTTCTCCATGTTCTCCAGCCTCCTCTGCAGCCGCCCGTTCTCCTGGAGCAGAGTCCCCAGCGCCGCCCACTTGCTCTCCAGCTGGTTCCCAAACTCCATCACCATTTTCTCACAGTCCGTTAATTTCTTCTCCGCTGTCCCCATCCTCCACACCAGATTTATCATTTGTGTGCTGTGATAATCCACCTCCCTCTCCATGGCTTGCATGGAACTTGCTGCTGCTGCACTCTGAGAAATCTCTGTAGTTTGCTGCTCTTTTCCTCTCAAAATCTGTCTGGCGGCAGCAGCGGATTGTCAATTTACTCCTTGTTGGAATACCATGTCCTGCTCCAGAGCCTGTAGTGAGGAACAGAAATTCAATCTGGTGTCCCACATTACCACATGAGAAACCCCTTTCCCCCTCAGTTCTTACAGTATTTCCACAGCATCTCTACAACATGGCTCTAGACCAGGGGTGGGGGGCAAAGCTTCCTAATCCCGAGAGCTGCATCCATTTACCACAATGGGAGCACAGAGCTCCCATTGCCAACTTCTACTCTAGACTAATGGTATCCCAAAATGATGCTCCCACCCTGAATGCATTCGTTCTGTTCCTTCCCTCCCAACTATCAAATTCCTCCGGAAAATCTACCTCTTCTGCCAGGCTTTCCTTAGCTCCTCATCCCCAGAGATAGATTCCTCCTCTTCCCTCAGAGTGCGCCTGTTCCCCATAACTAACCTAAGCACGGGCACCTGCGACTTCTCAGCTTCATGGATGTCTCCTTGTCCTTCCCTACGTGCCCCTCTTCCCTGGTCTTCTCTTTCCTTGTCTTCCCTAGTGTGTAAGCCCCTTGGGGCAGGTATCTGTCACTAACTACTGGCTGGACTGTGTCCGGTACATAGATGGCTCTGTATAAATAGATAAATAATAACGATGCTTCAGTACAAATAAATTGTGCTAATAATCAAAGCGTCTTCTCCAATGACTCAATCTGGGCTCTTTCCTTTTCATTTATTAATTATTATTTATATAGCACGAGAATGTACCTGGTGTATTAAAGCAGATGCATTGAATAAATGTACCTGGTGTTCTGGACAAGGGAGGTGAGACATGGGAGAGACAGGGAGACATCCATGAAGTTGAGCAGGTGGCTTGGTTCTCACGCACAGCAAGCGTCCAGCAAAGTGAATTTTAGCCGCGCATTTTTTTTGGGGGGGGGGCTTGTTTTGATTTGACATGATGCCTGCAGCGAGGGGCATGCGAGCCCACGAGCCCCTTCTCCTGCCTGATCCCCTGCCCCGCAGCCTCTCTCCCAGGCGGCTCCACGCTGGGAAGGGCCTGGCATCCCCCTCAGCCCAGCCCTGCTCCCCACTCGGATAAACCACGCGGGCTGGAGTGAGTCTTGCAGCCTGGGGGGCAGCAGCCCAGCCCCCCGAGCCCCTCTCATCTATAGCAGCTTCTTCCCTGCCCAGGAGCCCCCTCAGCCCCAGAGCTTGGGAGGGGTGAAGAACCAAGCCCCCCCCCCCCGTGTTTACCTGCCCCCTTTCCAGTTCCCAGCTCTGGCTCCGTAGCGTTTCCCTACCGGGGTTCTTGCGCGCATGCGCCCTTCACTCGTGGGAGCCAATCCGGAGCCGTATGCAAATGTGTGACCATGTGACCTCCCAGTCTATATAAGGCCCGCCCCCTCCGCTTGTCAGTGCCTTCCAACCGCTTCCGCGCGGCGGTTTGGCGACGCCGAGCCTTCATGTCAAGGTCTCTTTCCGGTTCAACGGGGGGGCGAGAGCCGGGAGCCGCATATATCGTGTATGTGTCTGTCCCGGGCTAACCGCTCCCTGTGCCCCCCCACCCCCAGAGAGAGCGCGCACGCGCAGCACAACCTGCCGCGGCTCCGTCCTACCCGCCGGCCTGGCGGGGGGAGGGGGGGCAGGAAGATTTTCCCCCGCCCGTTTGGTTCCCGCCTCAGACAGAGCCGCCTCCTCGGCTTGCTCTGCGAAGCTCCCGACGCCTCCCCCCGTCAGTCCCGTCCTCCGGCTTGTGGCCGCCTTAGACTCGCCTCCAGACACAAGGACTGGCCTCTTCGTAAGCCTCACAAGTGGGGGTGCGCATGCGCGCGCGCCTCAGCCCCAGGGCACTTTCAAAAGCACGCGCGCCTCAGCCCCAGGGCACGTTCAAAGGCGCGCGCACGCCTGCTAGTGGATAGAGAGCAGTGCGCGTGCGCCCTCAGGCAGCTGCTACTGCCTCTCTCTAGCGCCTCACCTCGGCCAGGACGACCTAATTAGGGTTCCACCTCGAGGGACCCTCATCACTTCTGTCTCGTCTGCCTGGGTGGTAAATTGAAGGGGCAGTCGTGAGCGCTTGGTGTGACTTAGGCTGCTTTGACACATGGCTGAAATGGGGTATGGTACTTGCTTGAGATAACACCGGGTATTGTAATTGCTGGAGTTTTGCAATGTGTGAATGCACTGTTCCCCCTTTTACGCTGCGAGAGCTTGGATCGGTGTAAGAGATACCAAATGTGGCATTTACAACGACCCGAGAGCTCGCAGCAGAAAAGGGGAATAGGGCATTCACAAATGTACAGAAAGTTGCAGCATTATAATACCTGGTATTATCTCCAGTTATTATAATAGCCCATTTTGTAAGGTGTGAAAGCAGCTTAAGTAACTACTTGCTTAGGAAGATCTGCATAAATAGGCATAGATTGCCCTCCCCCTGTGTAATTTATTTCAATGGAAATTGAGATAATTAATCCCAGCTCGCATTGACTTTAACTAAACTGCCTAACAATCAGACCAATGGTCCATCTTAGCCCAATATTGTTAACAGGGGTTTCAAATTTGGGTCCAAATCTGGCTCTTCCAGGGTCTCTGGAAGAGGCCATCCTGGTGTGCTACCTGAGGCTCCCTCCAAGCCCCCAGCAGAGCCCTCCCCCAGCTGTGCTACCAGCAGTCCTGAAGTGGAAATACCAGGGATTGAACCTGGGACCTTATACATGCAAAGCATGCACACTTATCACGTGAGCTATACCACCCCCAAGTTGATTGGTGTACTGGCGCCACTCCAAGGAGCTTTCAGGGAGCCCCAGCTCTGCCTCCCCCAAACCCCGACCCAGGTGCTGGTCAGGGAGGCAGAGGAGCTATGCAGGGGTGGAAAGGGGGGATTATTTGCCTCCTTGGACTCTTGTCCAGCACCCACCTCCCCTGGATCCCTGCCTATACCTGTTTGCCCCAGCACCTTCCTTAGCAGCATCGGGGTGGGCATCCAAGCAGGAGCTCAGGGGAGGTGTGTGTTGGGAGTCAGAGGTGGCTGGGTGGGGACGGAGAGGCAGAGTAGTTAATTAACTTACCTTTTTCCCCTTAGGCTCCGGAGTCCAGTGATGCCCTGAGACATACCCAGTGCGGACTTCTCAGGGCCAGGCCAGGCAGAAATACTAAGAAAAACTCTGTATGTGAAAAATGGCCGACATGGCTGCTCTGCACGTACGTGGCCATTTTCCAAAACGGCAGCCGTTCTGCGCATGCTCAGCTGGCAGCCGGGCATGCATGGTCCGGCTGCCATTTAAGCCTAGTGTGGTTATGTGAAATTCCTAAGCCTGGACTGGCACAGTTTGGGTGAATTCTGTATCTTCAAACACAGATGGACCTAGACGAAAGAGTTTATGCTTGGGAATCTCTGTGGCTTAAAGTGGGGAAAGGGTTAAGCCGTTGCAGGCTGAACCAATTCTTGAGAGAAGTTGTCCGGTGAGAACTGCAAGCAGGGGAAACGGAGTCACAAAAAGACCAGAGATGGGGCAGAGAGTCCCAACCCAACAGTGTCTTTGTCCTCCGACACCATGAGGGGTTGGTGAGAGAACGATACCAGGAGAAATGTTAGGTTTAAACATTGTCCATTCCCCTCACAGGAAGCCTCGCCTTTATTATTCTCCCCTTCTTACCTCATTTCCTGGGTCCTTTGGAAGACGGAGCCTCTATAGTCACTCCACAGCTCCTCCCCCAAAGCACGGAAAAACTGAGCTTGGGAAGGGAGCCGAGACAAGAGCATGCACACAAGGAGAGGGGACAGATCCATAGCAGAGTTGCATGATCTGGACCCTCTGCCTCCTGAGTGCATCCCTTAAGCACACCTGCCCCCAACGTTTATGCGGCCCTCAGAACTTGTACTGATTTTCAAGGTGGCACCGAGGAGGGAAATGTATTCATTAGAGTTTCTGATTTAGGAAACGAGTGTGGTGGCCACTCAGTGCCCTTCCCAGCTGGAGGAAGGGCTCCGTGTGGCCCAAAAGCTTGCGCACTTCAGTGACAACAAAGATTATTGATGGAATCATCTCGGAAAATACTTGTGGTGCCTCTTCTGTGGGTCTTATTGGGCTTCCCACACATTTGATCTAGTCAGACATTACAATCCGCTGTCATCCATTACAGAACGTGGCGGCTCACCTGTCGGGGGTGGGTTGCTGGGAGCACATTACACTAGTGCTCCAGAATCTGCACTGGCTGCCCATAGCTTTCTAGGCACAATTCAAGGTGCTGGTTTAATGCTATAAAGCCCTAAAAGTCTTGGGGCCATTATCTGAAAGACTGCCTCTTTCACTCTGTCCCAGCACAGCCTCTGAGCTTGGCAGATGGCACCTTCTTGCGAGTGCCAAGCCATGAAGTTATTTCAACTAAGGCACGCAGGGAGTTCTCGGTCACTGCCCCACAATTGCGGACCCCCTCCGCTTGGAGGTCCTCCTAAGCCCGAGCCTGCTCATCTCGCGGAAGAGATGCGAGACCTTTTCGTTTGACCAGGGATTTGGCAGGCAGGGATAGGATTGGGTGGAGGAGTTTGGAGAGGAGGATTGGTGGGTGGTTGCAGGAGATAAAGGGTGGGGTGGGTGGATGTTTGAGATGGTGTTGGAATTTGAAGGGATCTTAGTTGTATTTTGATATTGTAAGCCACCCTGAGTCTTTCGAGAAGGGTGGGGTAGAAATGTAACTAAATAAATACCCCATAGCATGCTAACCGTGAGACAACCTGTCATGGGAGCCCATTGACGGTTTGTTGTGTTGCCAGAATGCACTTAAGCCATTGGGTGTGATTGTACACTCCACAGTCTTGAAAAGAAAATTAAATCCAGATTGGATTAAAAATTGATAAAACATTGAATCTACTCAGGGAGTAGCACTGATTAAATGACTGAAGCCGAGGGCTTCTGACCTAGAGGATGATGTAGAGCACCCACTGGACCCAGATCAGAGCTCCAACAGAGAAGAGTTGAGAGTGGAAAAGAGAGCAAAATAAAGATAGTTTGTGGGTGTACGGGGGGGGGGGGGAAGGAATGTACTAAAACCCTATCAAATTAGAAAAAAGAATTCAAGAAGCTCTTTAATGGCAAGTGAAATATAAAAATGGACAGACAAGGCCAACAAACTGGGACTTCACGCTTCTTCGATTTTTTTCCCTAGGAATCTGATACGGTTTTTAATACCTTCCTTTTTTCCCCAGTAGACCCACAGTCAACTTGCTCAAACAACCTGCGAGGTATTAAAATTCCGCCGGACAGCTGGTGGTAGACTCTTTCATCCTGCTGTGAAATTGCTGGAGAATAAAATACCCTCCCCGCCCCAAGCCCTTTATGGGGCAGAGATCTGGAGCCTGTTTGTTAAGTCTGCCTTGGAAGTATCTCAAAATAGATGAATAAGAACTTTACTTGGAGTTCCAGCTAGTACATCTCTGAGTAGGCTTAGAACCAATGAGCATTTTGCTAGTAGAAGCGAAGGCACTATTGAGATCAATTTCCTACTGGTCGTGAATCATAGCCATGACCAGTAAGAGGCTACCAAAGCTTTGTTGGGCTGAAGTGATGTCTTCAGATCACAATTTCACTTGGAAGGAAAGTATATTCCATTTGGTCAACAGAATAAGGTTCTCTCTTACCTTGCTGAATTCCCTAGGAAAAAGGTTAAGGAAATGACTTTGAATCCCGGACTTTGAATCCTGGCTCACCTTCTTCCTCTCCGATGATATCCCCACTCTTATCCTTGGTGATTTCAACATTCACGTTGACACGCCCTCCGCCCCCTCTGTTTCCCGCTTTCTCTCTCTCGCTTCCTCCTTTAATCTCCGACTCTGGACCGACTCCCCCACTCATACTGACGGCCATTCCCTCGACCTCGTCTTCACTCGAAACTGTTCTCTAACTGACCTCTCCTTTGACCCCTTCCCTAGTTCTGATCACTTCCTCGGCTCCTTCAGCCTTTCCCACCGACCCCCCTCCGCCTCCCCCTCTATGCGCCCCTTCCGCAATATGCAGGCCCTTACTCCCTCGGAGTTTGCCGCACATCTTTCCCCCCTTCTCCCCCCCGTTTTCGCCTCCTCCTCCCCTGACTCTGCTGTCTCTGCTCTCAACGCTTCTCTCTCCTCGACCCTTGACTCTCTTGCCCCCCCCTCTGCTCGCCCCGTCCGCCCCCTCGACCCCCGCCCCTGGCTTACCCCTGCCATCCGCTACCTCCGCTCCTGCGCCCGGGCTGCCGAACGCCTCTGGCGCAAATCCCGCTCCCTCCCTGACTTCCTCCATTACAAATTCTCCCTCTCCTCCCTCTCCTCGGCTATCTCCCTAGCTAGGCAGCGCTATTATGCCTCTAGGATCGAATCTTTCTCCCGCGACCCTCGCCGCCTTTTCTCTACTTTCGACTCCCTTCTCAAACCCCCCTGCCCTCCCCCGCCCTCTTCCCTTGCTGCTCGGGATCTTGCGTCGTTCTTCACCTCCAAGATTGACAAGATCCGTCGGGATATTGCCTCCCGCCCCCCTCCGCCCCCCGCTCCCCTCCCGCCCCCTCCCCCCCCCCCCTCCCTCCTCGCATCCTTCCCTCCTGCCTCTCTCCAGGAAATCTCTGCTCTTCTCTCTTCATCCAACCCCTCCACCTGCCCCCTTGACCCGATCCCCTCCCGCCTCCTGACCTCTATTGCTCCCACTGTCGCTCCCCCCCTTCTGCATGTTGTCAATCTCTCCCTTTCCACAGGCTCCTTCCCCTCTGCCTTCAAACATGCCACTGTCTCCCCCATCCTCAAAAAGCCTACCCTGGACCCTTTCGATCCCTCTAGTTACCGGCCGGTCTCCCTCCTTCCCTTTGCTTCGAAGCTCCTGGAACGTGTCGTCTACTCCCGCTGCCTGAACCTCCTCTCTGCCAACTCCTCCCTCGACCCTCTCCAGTCCGGCTTCCGCCCCCTCCACTCTACTGAAACTGCCCTGGCCAAGATCACCAATGATCTACTTGTCGCTAAATCGAAGCGCCACTACTCCGTTCTTGTCCTCCTTGACCTCTCTGCTGCCTTTGACACTGTCGACCACTCGCTCCTCTTGGACTCGCTTTACTCTTTGGGCTTCCGTGGCTCTGTCTTTGACTGGTTCTCCTCCTACCTCTCTGACCGCTCCTTTAATGTCTCCCTCCCCGAGTCGACCTCCCCCTCCCTTCCCCTCTCGGTTGGGGTTCCCCAAGGTTCTGTCCTTGGCCCTCTCCTCTTCTCTATCTACACCCGGTCCCTTGGTGAAATTATTGCCTCCCACGGGTTCCAATACCATCTCTATGCTGATGACACCCAACTCTATCTCTCTACCCCCTCTCTCTCCTCCTCTGTCCGCTCACGCCTCGTCGACTGCCTCTCTGATATCTCCGCCTGGATGTCCCGACGCCAACTCAAACTGAACATGGCCAAGACTGAACTCCTCATTTTTCCTCCATCCCCCTCCTCTCCCTCTGACCTGACCATCTGCATTGATGGGGTCACCATCCGTCCTGTTCTCCGTGCCCGCAGCTTGGGCTTCATTTTTGACACGCACCTCTCCTTTAAACCTTACATTGACTCTGTGGCCAAATCCTGCCGATTCGCTCTCCTCAACATTGCCCGCATTCGCCCCTTTCTATCTGTCTCCTCGGCCAAAATCCTTGTTCATGCCATGGTTATCTCTCGCCTCGACTACTGCAACCTCCTCCTTGCTGGCCTCCCTCGCTCCCACCTGTCCCCCCTTGTGGCGATCCAAAACTCTGCCGCCAAGGTCATTCACTCTGCCCGTCGCTTCGACCATGTGACGCCTCTCCTCCTCTCCCTTCACTGGCTCCCCCTTCCTGAACGTATCCTGTTCAAACTCCTGGTTTTCACGTTCAAATCGCTCCATGACCAAGCTCCCCCTTACCTCTCGGACCTAATCGCCCTACGCGCTCCTGCGCGCGCTCTCCGCTCTTCCGCTGTCCCCTCCCTCGCTCTCCCTCGCTTCTCCTGCTCGCCCAACCGCCTTCGTCCCTTCTCCCTCGCTGCCCCGCATGCCTGGAACTCCCTCCCTGCCGACGTCCGCCTCGCCTCCTCCCTCCGCTCCTTCAAATCCCTCCTCAAGACCCACCTTTTCCATGCTGCCTTTCCCAATGCCCTCTAGTCTTTCCCCTTGCTCTTACTGTCAGCCCTCCTCTGCTGACTGCTGCTACCGACCACCTTGTAACCAAGCCAAGTACACGCACCTGAGACTTCGCATCCGCCTGAATGTTTGTTTGTCTTCTCCCATGTCTCTCCCGCTGTCCCCTCTCCTTGTCTCCCCCTCCTTGTCTTTTAGATTGTAAGCCACAGGTAGGGACCGCAGCTGATTATATGTTCTGTACAGCGCCAGGTTGTTGCTGGCGCTTTATAAATGTTTAATAATAATAATAATGCAGCTCGTGGATATGTATATAAACAAAGGGACCTCGAGGCCATTAAATTAGTCCAATCAGCCCCGTGGTATAGTGTTATAAAGGCACAACACCAGACAGAGCATTACCTGGGGCTACTTTCAAACTCCATTGAGAGCACTTCCAAATGATGCCCACAACCATATTGGAGGGCACGTATGAGAACATTCCCCATAAATTGTATTTTTGTCTGTGACACCGGGAAAAATGGAAGACCTCCTGCATTATTTGAGTGCCCCCTCTCACTGAACGTTAGAAAGAGACTGTTTGGGCCTTTGCTTCAAGATCGGTCTTTTTGGGATGTCCAATACAAATGACTATTTTTGCTGGCAAATACTGATGACTATATTATCAAGAGGGTGGCAAATCTTGCTCACTCGCTAATGGTGCATAGGCGTAGAATTAAAGCCAAACATCTTTAGACTGCTGAGCCTTCAGGCCGCTTATGGCTAAAGACTTTTGTTGTCTGTACCTATATTTGTATGCTGGGAGTAATGATTAAATTTAATTTTATGTTTTATAAATGTTTTTCAATAGTTGGGTCCCCCAACTGGACTTGGGAATCCTATTTTTGGTTTGTTTTAATTGTAAAGACCATATGGTCAACACAATAAAGCATTTGATTGATTGACAAACTGGGACTTCAAGCTTCTTGAACTTTTTTCCCCTAGGAGTTTGATAGGGTTTTTAGTATCTTCCTTTTTTCCCCCAGGTGACCCACAATCTGTATCTTTAGTTTGCTCTCTTTTCAAGATCGACTCTTATCTGTTGGAACTGTGATCTGGGTTCAACGGGTGCTCTCTACATCACCTTCTAGGAGTGTTTTTAGACAAGCGTCTTTCCACCCATTATGCATGTTGCCGCACTGGCGCCCTGTGCAGCCCTGCAACATGTATGATGGGTGGGCGATTGATGGGGAGGCACCTGTCTAAAAGCAGCCTAGGTCAGAGCCCCTCTCCTTCAGTTATTCAGTCAATGCTACTCCCTTTTTCGCCACCCCCATCTAGAGAACAAAATTGCGTTTTCCAAATATTACTCTGTAGGAAAACAGAAAAGAGCAAAGTGCCCAGAGGTGAAAAGACAGCTCAGCTGCATAGAATACAGAGATCTTTTGGCTTGAAGGAAGGATAACACCATGTAATCAGAGAGCATATTGATAATCATGGATTAATGGGGAAGAGTCAACATGGATTTAGCAAAGGAAGCCGTGCTTTACTAATCTGGGATTTTTTGAGGGTGTGAATAAGCATGTGGATAAGGGGGAGTTGGTCGATAAAGCATATCTAGATTTTCAGAAAACATCAGATAAAGTCCCTCATGAGAGACTCTTCAGGAAATTAAAAATTCATGGGATAGGAGGCAGTGTCCTATTGTGGATTGTGTTTAATGTATTTATTAATGATCTGAAAAAGGGAATGGATTTCCTATTGAGATCTGATTGGCCACTGTGGGAGACAGGATGCTGGACTCGATGGACCATTGGTCTAACACAGTATTGCACTACTTATGTTGTATTTATTGCTTTGTAACCCTTCCAGAACAGAAGATTAGGGGTGCAGCTCTCATGGTGCAAGAGGATTCAGCTACGCTTCGACCCTGGACTCTAGGAGGGACCATTAACCAGAAAACCTGAACAGAGCGTGCAGGGGAAGGAGAGGGGCCAACACTCTGTCCCCACCCACTCTGAAAGCTTCCTAGCAGTGCTTAGGCCAGTTGCAAAGGGCCCTACCCAGAAGGACGTTTTCAGAGTGCACGGAAGGGAGGGGGAGAGAGCAGCCCCCCCCCCCCTCTTAAAACTTCCTTCCTAGTGGGGGTAGAGCCACTTCGTGGGGCAGGCAGGGGTGTGGGGCTCTGATCTTGCAAGTGTGCCCTGCTAACCTTTCAGGTAGTCTTTGGGGCTGCTGCTTTCCCCATATTCAGTGAACGTAAGAACACTCACTGCTGTATTGGGTCAGACCAATGGTCCACCAAGTCCAACGTCCAGTCTCCGACAGTGGCTTCAGACGAAGTACTCAGCGGGTCATAATGGAGTGATCCATTCCCAGCTCCCATCTGTCAGAGCTACTTGGCTAATAAGCCATTAATGGACAGGTCTCCCAACAACTTATCCAGTTCTTTTTAAAACCCAGTGATACTACTGGCCTTGACCATTTAGATCCTCTGGCAAAAAGTTCCACAAGTTAACTGTGTGTTGCATGAAAAAAATAGTTTTATTTGTTTTATTTCTGCTGCCAGTCAGTTTCATGGAGTGTTTCCTAGTTCTAGTTCTGTTTGAGAGGGTAACGCCACGGATGATTTTATAAATGTCTATCGTATCCCCTCTCAGTTGTCTCTTTTCCAAGTTGAAGAGCCCCAACCTATCAAGCCCCATTTTAGACGTAAGCCTTTCCAGACCCTCGAGCCTTTCTGTTGCCCTTCTCTGTACCTTTTCTAGTCCTTTATCTTTTTTGAGATGGGGCGAGCTGAACTGCTCACAATATTCAAGGTGCGATCGCACAATACACTTATATGGCTGCATTGATTTTCTGGCTCTGCTGAATGAGGAGATTGTTGAGTTTTGTAGAAAGCTTTCCCCACACCTTTTGGACTAGTCAGCCCTTGTGGTAGACACTGGCACCTAAGAATTTTTGACTAGTTAAGTAGACAGGGTCTCCTTCTTGGGACATATTTTTTGGTGGCTACCCAAACTCCTTTTCTTCACAAAGGTTTTCCCACACGCGGCGCACTGACTCCCATTCTCCCCAGAATGTAGGCGCTGATGATCCCTAATGCTCTCTTTCCTTCTGTATTCTTTGCCGCACTCTGTGCATCTAAAAGGCTTCTCTAAGGTGTGAACAAATTGGTGCCTGCCCAGATCTGCCTGGCTTATGAAGCTTCTCTCGCACATGGTGCATTTAAAAGGCTTCTCTCCGTTGTGAATGAAATGGTGCCTGGCAAGTTCTGAACGGTTTCTGAAGCTTTTCTCACACATAGTGCATTTAAAAGGCCTTTCTCTGGTGTTACTCAAATGGTGCCGGGCCAGATGCGAAGGGGACATGAAGCCTTTCTCGCACACGGTGCATTTTAACAGCCTTTCCCCCGTGTGAATCATTTGGTGTCGGAGCAGCCGCGACCGGAAAGCAAAACTTTTCTCGCACTGGCTGCATTGATAGAGAGTCTTGATTCCAAGGCTTTTCTGGGAACTTGCTACACTTTTCTCTGTCCTGAAGCTCTTCCCACATTCACCACGTTTCTTCCCGTTGTAGATTCTGCTGCGATTAGTCTGCCTGCATTTTCCAGGGAAACGTTTCCCATGTTCACTGACTGGAACGGGACTTTCCTCTGAGTGAATCTGGGAGTCCCTAGATAGGTCCGATTGATCAGTAAAGCTCCCGTCACACTGGATCCCTGCCTGGGGTCTCTCTCCCGCATCAACACTCTGGTGCGATGCAGCAACAGTCAGTTCCATAAAGCCTTCCTCACGCTCGGGGCACACGCTGTGTTTATCATGAGTGTGAAGCCTCCCATGACACACAAGGGCAGCTTGGTCTTGAAAGCTTCCCTCGCACACGTGGCACTGATACAACTCCTCCCTTGGGGGGACTCTCCGGTGACTCTGAAGACAAAGAGATGGCCCTGAGCTTTTCTCATCTTTGACCATTGCATGTGGCCTGTCCCGGGGGTGGCTTTCCTGGCGGGAAAAGCAGTCTAGCAGCTTGCTGCAACCTTCGTCATAACGTGCTAAACCCAGTGTATCCTCAGTCTGGTTTGCTGGCTGCCCCTCTGAGCGGCACTGACTCCCCCAGGCCGCTCCTTGGTTGGGATTCTGGAAAATCTTCTCTTGAGGCCTCTCCAAGAGTCTAGGATCACACGGGATGGTGGCAAGATGCTCTCCAGGGTTTTCTGCAGTAAAGAAAATAATTTGATTTTACAGGGAACATGGGCTCTGCAAGCAACCAAATCATCAGAAAAACATCTGTAGCCCTCCTTTGTCCTGTTCACTCTATAAATATAGTAATAGGACAGCTCCTGCTATTAATGTGGAGACAGCTAGAAAAGGTGTTGGATGACTAAATTATAGTGAGAAATGGAAAAAGGTGAACAAACATTTTTCTGAAAGGTTTTCTGTTATTCAAGTAATTCTTCAAAAAGTGGCTTTGGGTTACTGCTGCTGAATGTGCTGTCAGTAAACTACTGTAACGCGCTCTACATGGGGCTCCCTATGGTGACGGCTCGGAAGCTGCAGCTGGTGCAGAATGCGGCGGCCCGGCTCTTAGTGGGACTGGGCCGCCAGGAACACATTACACCAGTGCTCCGGTCTCTGCACTGGCTGCCAATAGTCTTCCGGGCCCGATCTCTGCACTGGCTGCCAATAGCCTTCCGGGCTCGATTCAAAGTGTTGGTTTTGACCTATAAAGCCTTACACGGTCTGGCCCCCCCGGGTCCTAAATCGGCCCCTGCAGTTGTCCGGGGGCGCCACACTGGAGCTCCCCCGGGTTTTCTGGGTGACCACACAGAATAGAGGGTTCTTGGTGGCCATGCCAAGCCTTTGGAACTCTCTCCCGGTGGGGGCCCATCTGGCCCCAGACCTCCCAGCTTTTCGAAGGAGTTGTAAGAACTAGCTGTTCCATCAGGCATTGGGAGAGGGTGAGGGGTGCGTAGGGGTTGGTTTTTATTCTCTTTTTTAATTGATGTTTTATTGGTTTTATGATTATTTCTGATGTTGTTAGCCGCCCCAGGTTGCCTGTGGCAAGAGGGGCGAGGTATACGTTTTTAAAATAAAATAAATTAATAATAAATAAAATAAGTCAACTGTGCTCCGGGAGATGGTCCTGGACCAGGTGGCCGACCTCGCATGTATCACGGAGACCTGGCTGGACAATGAGTCAGGGCCTATACCGGCTGACCTTGTTCCAGCTGGGTACTCTGTGCACAGCATCAGTGTCGGCTGCGGGGCCGGGGGGCGGTGTAGCCATCGTTTTTAAGGATACATTGTCTGTGAGGAGATTTCCTCTGCAAACTATCATGGGTATATAGGGCCTGCATTTGGTGTTGGATTTGGCCGGAGACAGATTAGGGATACTGCTGATATACCGGGCACCCACCTGTACAGCAGCTTCCCTATCCGCACTGACTGAGCTGATGTAGTCGTGGGAGACTTCAATATCCATGCCGACGCCAGTCTTGGAGGGGCAGAGTGTGAATTCATGGCCGCCATGGCAACCATGGGCCTGTCTCAGAGGATGGTGGGCCCCACACACATTGGCAGACACACCCTAGACATGATGTTTTGCACAGGCCTTGAGGTGGGGGAGGTGTCAGCAGAACCCTTGTCATGGATGGATCATTATCTCCTCCGGGCTGGTATCCTGGTGCATGTCAGCCCCTGGGAGGGTGTAGAACCAGTTAGGATGGTTCGCCCCCGATGGCTTATGGAACCTAGAAGGTTCCAGACTGCCCTAGGGGATGTAGCCTCTGATCTCGATGGCTGCTCACTTGATGACCTCATACCGCCGACAACACAAGTCCCCATGATATACGGAGCAGCTGCGGCGGATGAAGCAGGAAGGGCGATGGTTGGAGCAATGGTGGTGTCATTCGCGTGCTGAAGTTGACCGATTGCGGCATAGAGTCTGGTTACGTACCTATGCCGTGGCAGTGCGGGCAGCAAAGCAAGTTTTCTTTGCTGCCCTCATTGCGTCTGCTAAGTCACGTCCAGCAGAACTTTTTCGGGTGGTGAGGGGGCTGGTCAGTCCGTCCTCCCTCCGCCTGGACTTAAGAGTCATCGAATGCCCGCTGTAATTTGTTTATGGACTTTTTTGCAGATCAAACTAGCTCAGATTCACCATAGCTTTGATGCAACGTTTTTAGCAGTGGGTGAACCAGAGGCAGTGGAATCCCACTGTTTTGTGGGATGAATTTCAGAATGTGCCGCCCTCAGATGCCGGGGATGCCCTGGGGTCTGTTCGAACCACTTATTGTGAATTAGACCCATGCCCGTCCTGGCTGGTCAAGGTCAGCTGGGAGACATTAGAGCCATTGCTGGCAGGGATTGTCAATGCCTCACTGGGGGAGGGCAGGGTGCCGGACTGCCTGCTGGTGTGGCCCCTGCTCAAGAAACCATCATTGGACGTTGGCGTCCTGGCCAGCTATCGGCCAGTCTCTAACCTTCCCTTTTGAGGGAAGGTTATTGAGCGGGTGGTGGCTCAGCAGTTGCAGGAGCCTCTGGACCAGATTAACTTTCTTGATCCCTCGCAGTCAGGTTTTCATCCTGGATATGGCACAGAGACTGTGCTTGTGGCCTTGGTCAACGACCTCTCCCGTGTACTGGACTGGGGGTCATTCGACCCTGTTGATCCTATTAGATCTCTCGGCTGCATTTGATACCACTGACCATGAGTTGTTGGTGACTTGGCTGCGGGACCTGGCAGGGATTGGCGGGACTGTTCTTGAGTGGTTCCACTCCTTCCTGGTTGGGAGAGTCCAGCATGTGGTCCTGGGTGATTTTTCATCTTCTCCCCGGGGCCTCACATGTGGAGTCCCACAGGATTCCATCTTGTCCCCTCTCTTGTTCAATGTGTACATGCAGCCTTTGGGGGAGGTTGTCAGGGAGTTTGGCGTGCGGTGTTATCAGTATGCCGATAACATCCAGCTTTATCACTCCTTTTCATCCGACTCAGGCCTGGCAGTCTCAGTGCTTACCCGGTGCTTCGCAGCTGTGGGGGATTGGATGAGGGTGAGCCATCTGAAGTTAAATCCCGACAAGACGGAGGTGATGGTCGTGGGGAAGGCCGGGAGAGTGGTGGCCCCCATCATTGATGGGGGCCATCCTGCCCTGGTATCTCAGGTTCAGAGTCTGGAAGTGCTCCTAGACCCGCAGCTTCACCTGGATGTCCAGGTGAAGGGAGCATTTTGCCAATTACATATGGTGCATCTGCTTCGGCCGTATGTCTCGGACTCCAACCTAGCCACGATTGTCCATGCTTTTATTATCTTGAGATTGGACTACTGTAACACACTCTATGTGGGGCTACCCTTGGTGCTGGTTTGGAGGCTGCAGCTGGTGCAGAATGCGGCAGCTCATCTCCTAATGGGGACGGGCCGACGCGAGCATATTACACCAGTGCTTCGCTCTCTGCACTGGCTGCCGATAGTCTTCCGGGCCCAATTCAAGGTGTTGGTGTTGACCTTTAAAGCCCTGAACTGCCTGGGCCCCACCTCCCTGCAGGACCGCCTCACCCTCTGGGTCCTGAATCGGCCCTTGCGGTTGGCCGGGGGTGCCCTCGAGGCCCCCAGGGTCTCTCAGGTGTCAACCTTGCGGAGGGTGTTCTCTGTGGCCGCACCGTGGTTGTGGAACTCCCTTCTGTTGGAGATCCGCTTGACTGCCGACCTCCCCTCTTTCCGTAGACAATGTAAGACCTGGCTGTTTCGCTGTGCTTTTCCTGAGGGAGAGGGGGTAGGTTGGGTTGGGGGGGGGGGGGTAATGCCGTATTTTTATACTGTGTTTTAAATCGTACTATTGTTGTTTTAAATTGTTTTACTATGTTGTTAGCCGCCCCGAGATGCTTTTAGCAGGAGGGGGCAGCATATAATTTTTATTATAAATAAATAAATAGCCACTTTGGCAGTATCATTAGTCATCTCTGTGCTGCACAGATATACAGCATAATGTGCAAGATGTTCCACAGTCTGGAATATCTCTGGAGAATAGAATCAAGAAATTACAGAACTGCAGGGCTGGGAGGAAGCGCCCTAGTGATCTAGTCCAACCACCTACCCCACGGCAGGATATCCTCGAACTACAGCTGTGCCGAGAGATGCATGCCACGATGGTTTGTGGAAACATCCAGGGAAGGAGATTCCCCAACCTCCCCAGGAAACCGATTCCATTGCTCCACAGTTCTTACAGTAATGAAGTTCTTTCTAATATTTAACTGAAATCTACTTTCAGCAATTTAAGCCAATTCCATCGGAGCTAAACTTTGTGCAACTCCACTTGATCCCATCTCTTCAAACTGGCACTTACACCAATCTCCGCTTACAAAGACTTATTCTATTTGTACAAAGACTTATTCATCTATTTTTCCAGTACCTCTGTGCTAATCTTTCAATTCAGATTGGTGCAGAACAGATAGGAGTGGGGAAACCATTATCTGGTTTGAAACGGGTGTCAGTGAGTTAAAGTTAGTGCGAGGATGTCAGCTGAAAACATCCTGGATTCTCTGTATCCAAACTCCCTGAACTTTGCACTAATCACGTTTTGTCACTGGAAATATCAGTCTACGTACTGACCTCCGCTAACATTCATAGGGAGTCTTCCGTCTGCTGCGTTAGGCTGATCCCCAACACATGGCTCTTCCTCTTGCTTCACCCATGCTAAAATGTCAGAAATCGGAAAGCCTGTTTATGGGAAAGAGAGTTACATCAGAGAACATTCCGTAAAAGCATTAGGATTAGGGAAAATATGAAGAATTTTAGAGCAGATGGGAACTCTTAATTTTAGCTCAGCAGGACTGGCCAGAAAGCCACGAACAATGTTTGGGATGAAGCCAAGAGAAGTGCCAGCAACACCCGTCAGGAATGGGAGCTCTATCAAACAAACACAGATATTGCTGGCATCTAGCTTCTCCCTGCTCCATCCAAGTTGCAATACAAAACTTACCAGCGCAAGGGTCTGTCGGTGTCTCTGAACCCTGTGAATCTGGCAGAACCCCGACAAGCAGCTTCTTGCCATCCTCAACCAGGGGTAACATGTCAGACTGGGGAACTGTATGATCTGTTCAAGAGAAAACAGACAGCTCAAAACGTAGAATTTTAACTGCAGAAGGCATTATTTTCAAACTTGGTTCACTTCCTAAAAGAAATTGTGTTTTATTTTGTCTTTACATATTACTTGACAATTAAGACCGTCCTTTAAAGGCAAACTCAGAAATTTCAAGGACAGTTGATCTCTGCGAAGAAGTCAGCTGCTCTGCATTTGGAACATGTGGGAAGAAATAAGAGCTCCAAGATTGATAATTATTTATATTTCACTTACCGACAGTTGCTTTATTGTACTACTACCAATAATTTTAATTTTATAGTGCCTCCCCCTCCTACCAAATGGTGCTTGCAGTACTTCACAAATCTTACAATAAAATGTAACAAAACAATAGACGTGTTCAGAGCACTTTACAGGATAAAGATACAACAAATAAAGTCCATTTAAAATACAAATCTATGTAACAATAATTTTAAAAGGGGAAGGTATCAGGGTGTACAACACACATGAAGGGGAACCAGCAGCAGATCAAAAAAGCACCTGGAAAATAAATAAGTCTTCAGGTGCTTTTTAAAGGTGAGGAGAGAGGAACTGAGACGGACATCTGAAGGCAGCGAGTTTCACACCGAGAGGCCTGTCAAACAAAGGTGCGATGACCTGCTGACTTAAGGTGCTATCCCCAAAGAGCGGGTGGTTTCTGAGTACAAATAACTATAAGCAAGGCTCTAGAAGTAGGGCAATCTTAATTTGATCTGCCTCTCTACAGGCAATAATGGAGAAAAACTAGGGAGGGTGTAATATGATCACATCTACCACATTCTGAACAAGCTGCAAGTGACGGTGAAGCACCACTGGCAACCCATAGGAGGGAATTACAGAAATCAAGCCTCATGGTCACCAGGCATGGGTCACTAGGGCTAGGTCAGCCTGGGACAAATAGGGGCATAGCTTACACAAAAACATCTCCAAGCTACGTCCAATACCTGCATTTTCATGGGCAAGTGTGGTTTTAAAATGATGCCCATGTTCTTTACTTGGCCCACTACCTCCACAAAGACCCCCTTAACGTGCCAGGACCTGAGAGAGGAGAGGGCATCCTCATATAAGCTCCACCAGAATCACCTCAGTCTACTCGGACTGAGCGTGAGGTAGCTCCGACACATCTGCACTCCGATGCCCTACTCACCCGCATAGTGCTCGCGAGACATTTCTTTCCTCTCCAAATCCTGCTGATTCCCGACACTCAGCTCCTCCTCTTCTTTAAAGAGAAATATGCCCTCTTGCACGCAAACTGGAGATTCTGTTCATAGGGAGAAAAATATCTTCAGTAAGTTTCTTATATATCATTATTATTTATATAGTGCCAGCAGTGTACCTGGCACTGTACAATCGGTAGTTATAGATAGGTTCTTATCCCAAGGGGCTTACAATCTGAGAGAGACAAGGACTGAGGGGGACAAGGAGAGACAAGGATACATTTACGAGGTTGCAGCTGCATTAACTCAGTTACAGGGAGGAGGTTTCAAAAGAAGTACATTTCAAAAGAAGCTAGGAGTGGTGAAAAGTTGGGTGAAGTTCATCAGCATAGAAATGAAGTGCGGAGAATACTTGTAATTGAAATCGACAGGTTCTTCCTAGGGAGGGGTGGCTGGTGGGGCCAGGCATGGGGACAGTACCCTGCTTCCTGTGTCTCTGGCTTTCCTCTTCCTGCCACTGGGCCGTTGCAGTGCCCCGCATTCGGTCCAGCCCCATCCCAGCTCCCCTTGCTCTCTTTTCCCACCAGCAGATGCTACACTAGCCACCCACAGGGCCCAGCAGGTGCATGAAAGTTCACAGGAAAGGAGAGGGAGCAGAAGCTACAGCTTGGAACTATTCTGGGTCAGTTAGGAAGCTGCTGCGGCAGAGACCAGGCTAAGTAATTTCTTCTAATTTCTTTTTATTTTTATATTTATTTTTTCCCATGACTGTAGTTGCACTTCACTATGGTACAGCCCCTTTTAATTGTTCCTCTTCCCTGAGTGATTCATCTTTTATTTTATTTTGGATTTCTTTTTTAGTTTGTGTTTTTTTGTTAGATATTTTGTTTGACTGAATATATTTTTGGAGATATTTTTATTGCATTTTTAAATATTTTCCTTTTATACTACATATTTTTTGGGGGGTATTCCATATTTTACTTGGATAATTTGTGCACTGACTAAGTGCAGCAGTGAAAAATGCAAACAGAATTTAAAAGTTTCTCCAAAAGCTTTACTTGCAGACTTTTTATATTTAATATTTTTCCAGCATACGAATGCTTAAAAATACTTGATTTTCACATGACCGTATAGTGTTTCTGAAAGGAGAAAATAGGGGTGTTCTTTCTTGTGATAGCCCCTTTTAATTTTGTCCCTCTTCCTGAGTGGTCTGATGCTTGAGAAAGGAAAACTGGGCACTTACCTCAATTTTCCTTCTGTGGGGGATCCTCCTGGACGGCCAGTCAGGACAGTAGGGTAGATCCCGCCAACTACCAGTAGGAGGCAGACAATCAACTTTGAGGAGCCTACTAGGAGGGATCTATCCTCAGCTCCCCAATCCTGTCGAGCTCTAGTCTTCCTCTAAACAATATAAACTTTAATCTTTAACCTTATTAAACTATCGGGGTTAACCTAATTTCGCCCCTGCTACCCATACCCGTAACCCTGTTCTCAACTTCCAAGAGACGTGCGGGTCCTTGGTCCCTATTCCTCCAAATACATCACAGAGTTGATCTCACTCCGGGTGGGGACTGGCCATCCAGGAGGATCCCCCACAGAAGGAAAATTCAGAGGTAAGTGCCNCTGCTGTTAATGGAGGCTCCTAAGGTCTCAGGGTGGTTTCACGTGTTACAGAAGTCGTCTAGCTAATTGTCTAAGACACATATTTATGTGCTCATGTAAATACAGGTCTGGCTAGAAATACAGACCTGGCTTCTCTCCCCCAACAAAAAGGAAAGTTAGGCACTTATCTCTGAATTTTCCTTCTGCGGGGATCCTCCTGGACAGCCAGTCAGGACAGTAGGGTAGATTCCACCAACTACCAGTAGGAGGCAGACAATCAACTTTGAGGAGCCTACGAGAAGGGATCTATCCTCAGTTCCCCAGTCCTGTCGAGCTCTATTCTTCCTCTAATCGATATAAGCTATAATTTTTAACCTTATAAAACTATTGGGGCTAACCTAACTTCGCCCCTGCTAACTAGACCCCTAACTCTGTCCTCAACTTCTGAGAGACGTCCGGGTCCTTGGTCCCTATTCCTCCGAATACACCACAGAGTTGACCTCACTCCAGGTGGGGACAGGCTGTCCAGGAGGATCCCTCACAGAAGGAAAATTCAGAGGTAAATGTCCAATTTTCCTTTCTCCCGGGGGATCCTCCTGGCCGTCCAGTCAGGACAGTAGGGACGTATCAGAGCAGTACCCCAGTCCTACTCAGAGGGAGGGAAAAATAAAAATAAAACTCAAGGAGGGAGGGCTCGGTAGATGCTTGTGGTCCGAAGGGGTACGTGAGCACCCTCTATAGAACTGCCTGCAGCACCCTTCTACCGAAGGCCGCATCAGCTGAGTCTTGCAGTGGAATCCTATAGTGCTTTGTAAAGGAATGCACTGAAGATGCGGCATATCGCCCCGTATGAGGCAGTATTGCGAAAGGCTTGTGAAGTTGCTGCACCCCTAAGAGTGTGAGCAAATATCCCCGCTGGTGGCGACTTTCCTTCCGCTTTATAGGCCTCAGATATACCGAGAGTTATCCATCTAGCTATTATGGATTTGGAAGCTTTCAGTCCCTTTCTTTGAGAACTATAAGAGACGAATAGGGCCGAAGACGTTCTAAACACCCCTGTTCTGCTCAGGTAAATTTTCAGGGCTCTCCTGACATCTAGAGTGTGCCATATCCGCTCCAAGGGGTGAGATGGATTCGGGCAGAAAGAGGGTAGAATCACCTCCTGTTCCCTATGAAAATGGGAGTTCACTTTAGGACTGAAAGCTGGGTCTAATCTTAGAGTCACCGAAGACTCCTTGAATGAGCATAGGGTCGGTTCTATAGATAGAGCTCCTAGTTCTGAGACTCTCCTGGCAGAAGTGATGCCTATGAGGAATGCTACTTTTAGTGATAGAAAGTACAGGGAAACCTCGTTCAGGGGACCTTAGTAAGTGGCCTGAGTAGGAGGTTTAGGTTCCATGAAGGGAACCTATGGATTACCGGCGGAGAGAGGATTCTCGCCACCCTCAGGAAACACACTACATGAGGGTGTCCTGATATCTTGCGACCCCTTAAGCTTCGTAGTACACTATTCAAGGCTGCGACCTGTCTCTGGAGAGTGTTGGGTTTTAGCCCTTTCTCCAGCCCTTCCTGTAGGAAATCTAATACTATCTTAACGGATGCCTTCTCTGGACTAATCAGCTTAGTCTCACACCACCTTGCAAAGGTGGCCCAGGTGCTCTGGTATATGCACCTAGTTGCTGGACGCCTGGACTGGAGCAGTGTGTTCAAGACCTTACTGGAATAACCTAGATTTTCTAAGGCTCTCCTCTCAATATCCAGGCTGTCAGTTTGAGACACTCTGGTTTGTCATAAAGGACTGGACCTTGTGACAGGAGGTCTGTCCTGAATGGTAATCTGAACAGAGGTTCCTGGCTGAGGCCCCGTAAGTCCGCAAACCATGGTCTCCGTGGCCAGTAGGGAGCAACCAGAATGGTGGTTGCCCGCTCTTTCCTGACCTTTGCTATTGTCCGTTGGATGAGCGGAAATGGAGGGAAGGCATATAGGAGGCCCTGAGGCCAGACACAGTTCAGTGCATTGAAGGCGATCGCGTGTGGCTCGGATGTCGGGATATGAAGAGTTCCGACTTCATGTTGTCTGGTGAGGCAAACCGGTCTATTGAGGGGGTTCCGAACTGTCTGACTATGGCCTTGAATGCCTCGGGGTGAAGAGACCATTCTCCCTGATCCAGTTGTACGCAGCTGAGCCAATTGATGTGGTATCTCTTCTTCCAAGGAAGCCACTTGCCTTGCGCCGTCCAGCCTTTTGTGTGTGCTCCCCAACCTTGGAGACTTGCGTCTGTTGTAACCGCTGTTCTTATCGGATCGGAGAGTGGCATCCCGGTTGCAAATCTGTCTGGTTGTGACCACCACTTTAGTGACCTCTTCAGTGCAGTTGGAACTAAGATCCAGGGATTTTCTGGCGGAAAGAAGGGACGACTTGTCCCTCTGTCTTTTCCTGGGCCTTGAGACTGTTTCCTCCTCTGAGGAGTGCAGGGACCTCACTTCCTCTTGTTCGGAGTCCGAGGAAGCTGGGGAGTCGAGTGGTCTCTTGGGCCTGTGGGGTCTCTTGGGCCGGGGCGGTTTGTCCTTTCCTGCCTCCTTGGAGTGGCCCTTAAAGGTCTTGGGTTCCCTCGATCGAGCTGGGGACCTTTTTCGTTTCAGCTCGAGGAGGATCTCCCGAAGGACCTCCATATGGGGGTCCTGGGCTGGGGGGGGGACTCACTGCGGTTGCTTCCTCCATGGCTTCTGCGCTTGCTGCTGCTGTGGCTCTGCGCCTCGTGGCCATGCTGTCCTTCCCTCCAGCACGCTGCAGAGTCATGAGCGGAAGGGGCGTCTTCTCTCCGCCTGTCTCGCTGTCCCCTAGGTGCGAAAAGGGAGCGTGGAGGTAGGGGCGTCTTTCTTCCTGCCTGCCTCTCTGTACTCTAGGTGCGACTGGAGAGTGGGGGGGGGAGGCGCTCTTGCTTCGACTGTATCCCCGTCCCTCCGGCACGCACAGGAGTCCGGGGGCGGGAGGGCTATCCCGCTCATCTTTTTGCCCGCCGACTGAAACGGAGTCGGGGGGGGGGGAGGATCATCTACGCTCCGGTTTAGATCGTCCCATCGAGCGGTGAGCCGTGGACGGAGGGCTGGTTTGTGGCCTGGGCTCTGGGCGTGAGCTGAGTCGGCTCTAAGGGCGGACTTGCTCGGCCGGAAGTGTGTTGAGCCGCGCACGCTGGGCTGAGGGCGGTGGGGGGGAAGGGAGGAGAAAAACGGATGCGGCCGCCCGCCCATTGGTGCGGAGCAGTAGGGTGTCCAGGCCCTTCGAGAAGGCGGGTAGAATCCGTCTGCCGGAGCTCGTCGCCCGAGTGGGGGGGAAACTGCTCGGTCACCCAGCCTGTGTCAGGGGGCCGCCTCCTCCCTCCAGCGGGGCAGGGACCTGGGTCTGGTAGACAGCTCCCGGGGGATGGTGGTGGCTGCTACGCCCGCTCCTGGGAAGGGGAAGCCTGGGTAGTGCTCCTAATCCTCCTAAGACAGGGGGAGGTGAACAGGGAGGAGAATTACTCTCCCCCTGGCACCAGGAGTTCCAATCTCTTACAGTTCTGTTGTTAGAAAAAGGAATCCGCTTGCCTGCTTCCTTACCGCTGAGAGGCAGACAAACAACTGGGGAGCTCAGGATAGATCCCTCCTAGTAGGCTCCTCAAAGCTGATTGTCTGTTTCCAGCTGGTAGTTGGCAGGATCTACCCTACTGTCCTGACCGGACAGCCAGGAGGATCTCCCGGGAGAAACCTTTTGCTGAACTTTGAATGTTTAAATTGGTTGGGATATTTTGGTGGGCTCATATTATTTATTATTTATTTGAATTGGTCTATTGATCTTATCAAAGGCCCTTTTTACACGGGGCAGAAATCTGTGTGTTTGTGAGTGGGAGAGGCCCGTGTGAAGAACATGGTGCATGCGTGGCAAGGGGGGGGGCGCGCTCCCGCCTAACATGCATCCACACGCACCCCCCACTCATAGAGCAACGGGTGAAAACGGCTGCGTGTGCGCCCATATGCACACCCCACCCGCCGCGCATGCACCGATGCACCCACGGGCTCCCCCACTCTGTGGGGGCAGGGTAAAAAAGGCCAAAGATACAAAAATATATTCCAATAAAATAAAATAAAACAGGGACTGTTGTACAATATTTTGCAAGAACACCATTAGATATTTATGCAATTGCCATATTGTTCTCGTAAGGTTTGGGCCTTCACTGTGAATAAAGCCATCTCAGAGTTACGAATTGATTATTTTTTATTTATTTATTTATTTAATTGATTTATATCCCGCCCCTCCTGAAAACAGCTCAGGGCGGCTAACAATTTTAAAACATAAAAATACAATTATATAAAATTTAAAACACTCATGATAATATTAAAACAGGGTTAGGCACACAATAAAAAAATAAATAAGGGTAGGGAGGGGGGATTAAAAAGCCCCCTAACACCCCCCCTCCCCAAAGGCCTGGGCGAACAGCCAGGTTTTATAAACTCGCCGGAATGTCAGTAGGCTCGGGGCCAGGCGAGCCTCCTCTGGGAGGGAATTCCAAAGGTGCGGCCCGGCCACCGAGAATGCCCTCTCCTTTGTGGCCCCCCGCTTAACACGGGGTTAACATCCCCTTAACAAGGGGATTACTACCCTTTAGTAGGAACACCAATTTTGCATTATCAGTCAAAGTTCTTTTTCTCTAGTAGATCACTCAAGTATCTCTTCTGTGGGACAGCATAGATATGACATTTTAAAACATAATGAGCCAAATCTTCTATCAAGGGTTCCCTGCAGATGCAAAAACTTTCATTTAATGGGATATTTTTATATCTACCTTCAATAATATGGGTCAGCATCAAGGCAAAACTCAGCCTTGCAAAAGCTTGGGCAGTTTCAGAGGAAAACAAATATTTTTTACAGATGTGAATTGTAAATCGAGGGCATACTCTAACTCTAATCGAATTAAATTGGTGTCACAGGCAGCTTATGGGGCAGAGCTGTGGGAGTTTTCAGATTTAACGTCTATTATAGCTGTCCAGAGTTGCTTTTTTTTTTTTTTAAAGTATCCTGGGTTTCCCCAGGAGCACCACTGCGTATCTGACTAGAGCAGAAGTGGCCATTGCAAACAGATAAATTATTGGATAAGTTACAGCACATGGAGCCAACTAGGTTGCCAGAAATATGTCTAGAGAAACAAATAGTCTGGCTCCAGAAATTGGAGGGGAAAAACCGAATGTTTTGGCTTTATTTTATTATTTATTGCAAAATTTACTATCCCACTCCATCCTGCAAAAGGCAACTCGGGGTGGTGTACAATATAAAAACACAGAATAAAATATACAACAAAAACTTTAAAAACAATCATTTCCCCCACAACCCCACACCACCCCTCTCCCTACCCGTCTCCTTCACCAAACACTTGGCGGAACCACCAGGTTTTACATTGACGCCTGAAGGAGGGAAGGTCCTGGGCTAAACGAGCCTTCACCAGGAGGCTACAACAGAGACACGGCGACTGAAAATGCCTTTATAAGGTAAATGAGTTGGTTCAGTAGTATGGTTTCCCTTGCTAGCCCTGGGCCTCTTAGCTAATAAACCATACGGACATTTAACAAAGGGTGTTGGACGGACACAGGAAGGAGGATATGGCGGCTCTCGCCAGCTCTTGGTATGCAACATGGGTAAGGGCTCATATCGTGGAAAAAATAACAGACAAAATCTAGAAGTTTTTCCAGAGGATCTATTTGATGACTAACTGGCGAGTGGTTCTGACAGGTAGCTCACCTGTGCTGGGGTCTGTAGAGGTTTTGTTCTCCTCCCTGCCCCCTGGATCCCTGACGCACGGCTCCTCCCCTCGCTCCAGCCGGGACAGAATATCAGGCTTGGAAATAGCATAGTCTGTTAATGGAAATGGTAGAGGTTTTTGTCCACATCCTCCAAACCAGATTTATCAATTGTGCGGTGTGAGAAGCCAGGGGACAGTATTAAGCAATAACCTAGATTTGCTTCTCTCTGCCCTGGGATGGTGCGTATGTGCATCACTGCCCTCTAGGGGCCGGGCTGTATCCTCTGCAGGCTGCAATTACCCATAAGTGGAATTCAAGACCACAAAGGGGGAGGTAGAAGAGGGCTGCTGCTTCTTCCTTCCCGTCTCCAATTACATTAGGTCTTACATCCACGGGGCGTGGCAGCCGCACACACATGTTCCAGGGAGCACAAGTATTGGGTCATTTGATCTCCGTGTGCTCCCACAGCCGTATTGCTTGAGCACTTTGGGAATCAGCAGAAAGCCCAAGGCCCATTCGTGGACAAGCCCAGCCAAAAGAAAATTCAGCGTTAAATAAAACCTCCGTGTTACCGAGCTGTGGAGCCTGTAAACCTTTTACAAAAGCCATAGAAAAGCAAAGGGAAGGTTTACGCAGCAGAGGTTATTTGGATGGAGAAACATGGAAATAAACACAGGTGCCAGTGCAGGAATGCTCCACACAACAGAGATGAAAACGGCCACCTCTGTAGTGTGACAAGCAGAATGGAAGGGACATGCAGCAAAAACAGCTGACTGTATATTACTAAGATTCCAGAAGGGACACTCCCTTAGAAACCAAAGAACTTGAATCAACGTACAAGTTCAAAAGGTCTCAGTATTTCCAAGAATGGAATGAAAACAGATCTTTACCCAGCGAGACCAAATTCTCATAGTTGTCTTTCATCGTGTTCTTGTAAAGCTCCTTCTGCCACGGGTCTAGACTGTCCCACTCCAGCTCGTTGAAGTAGACCGAGACATCGTCAAACGTCACCGGCACCTGGGATCACAAACGTTACACCCTCAGAACCTGCCCTGCAATGACATTCTGATGCTAATTTCTCTTTGTCCTCTTTTAAAAGGTTGTATCAAACATTCTCCTGACTTAATTTTCCTTTTAAATAAAGAACTGGACGACGATGAGGACAATACTTGCAAAACCAGAACACCCCCCTCAGTCAAAGGTATTTAATAATGGCAACGTAAAGCACCAACACACCATGCCACAAGAGTATGAAAACACTGTTCTCTAGTAGGACTTCCATCTTCTCCCACAAGGGAAATGATGTCCAACCTGGCAAGAGTAGCACTAATGCTGAAATGAAAGAACTGCAGCTCAGGATAGGTAAAGAGATGGTAAGAGAACACCTAGCTGCTTTAAACGAGTTCAAGTCCTCAGGGCCAGATGAATTACATCCTAGGGGACTGAAGGAACTTGCAGATGTAATCGTAGAACCTTGGTCTATAATCTTTGAGAAGTCTTGGAGAGCAGGTGAGGTGCCAGAAGACTGGAGATGAACAAATGTTGTCTCTGTCTTCAAAAAGAGGGAAAAAGGAGGATCCAGGAAACTACAGACCGGTCAGCGTGACATCAATACCTGGAAAGATTCTAGAGCAGATTATAAAGCAGTCAGTCTGTAAACATTTAGAAAACAAAGCTGTGATTAATAGGAGCTAGCTTGTCAAGAACAAGTCATGCCAGACTAATCTTATATCCATTTTTGATCGCGTCACTAGTTTCGCAGATCATGAGAATGCCATGGACGTAGCATATATTGATTTCAGCAAAGCATTTGACAAAGTCCCCCACGATATCCTTCTTGAGAAGTTAGTTAAATATGGGCTAGATGATACTACTGTTATGTGGATTTACAGCTGGTTGAAGACCTGTACCCAAAGAGTGCTCATCAATGGTTCGCCATCAAACTGGAGGGAGGTATCGAGTGGGGGGCCTCAGAGCTCGGTCCTGGGCCCTGGACTGTTCATCTTTATTAATGACTTGGATGAAGGAGTAGAGGGGATGCTTATCAAATTTGCAGATGACACAAAATGGAGAGGGATAGCTAACACCTTAGAAGACAGAAACAAGATCCAAATTGATCTTGACAAAAGCTGGGCCAAAACGAACAAAATGAAATTTTCAACAGAGTTAAATTTAAAGTTCTGCATTTAGGTAAGAAAAATCACATGCAAAAGTACAGGACAGGTGATCCCTGGCTTGGCAGCAGTAGATGTGAAAAGGAGCTTGGGGTTGTAGTTGATCACAAGCTGAACATGAGTCAGAAGTGTCATGCAGCTGCCAGAAAGGCTAATGCAGTTTTGGGCTGCATTAATATAACAGAGCATAGTGTCCAGGTCACGAGAAGTAATAGTTCCACTCTCCCTTCACTGGCTCCCCCTTCCTGAACGTATCCTGTTTAAACTCCTGATTTTCACGTTCAAATCGCTCCACGACCAAGCTCCCCCTTACCTCTCGGACCTAATCTCCCTACGCACTCCTGCACACGCTCTCCACTCTTCCGNGAAAGGCGGCGAGGAAGAGGTGGGTTTTGAGGAGGGATTTAAAGGTGCGGAGGGAGGGGGCAAGACGGATGTGGGCAGGGAGGGAGTTCCAGGCATGAGGGGCGGCAAGGGAGAAGTTGCTATTTAATAATAACAACGTAAAGGAGCAATACACCATGCCCCTCAGGGGTATGAAAACACCCTTCTCTAATAGGGTTTCCATCTAGCGCTCAGCACCACCTGGTACCGTTACCTTGGGGACTTCTCCCTTTGCGCCCGGGGGGAGTCTCAGGATCCAGAGGTTCCTGTTCTTCAGCAGGTTCTCCATGTTCTCCAGCCTCCTCTGTAGCCGCCCGTTCTCCTGGAGTAGAGTCCCCACCGCCGCCCACTTGCTCTCCAGCTGGTTCCCAAACTCCATCACCATTTTCTCACAGTCCGTTAATTTCTTCTCAGCTGTCCCCATCCTCCAAACCAGATTTATCATTTGTGTGCTGTGAGAATCCACCTCCCACTCCATGGCTTGCACGGAACCTGCTGCTGCTGCACTCGGAGAAATCTCTGTAGTTTGCTGCTCTTTTCACCTCAAGGCCTGTCTGGCGGCAGCAGGGGATTGTCAATTTACTCCTTGTTGGAATACCATGTCCCATTCCAGAACCTGTAGTGAGGAACAGAAATTCAATCTGGGGTGCCACATACCACCTGAGAGAGCAGCCCTTTCTCCCTCATTTCTTAAAATATTCCCACAGCCCCCCAGGGGTGGGAGGCAAAGTTTCCTAATCCCAAGAGCCGCATCTATTTAGCACAATGGGGCCAAAGAGCCGCATGTGTCTCTAGAGGCAGTTTCTCAACTTCTGCTCTAGACTAATGGGATCCCAGAGTGATGCTCCCTCCCTGAATACATTGTTCTGCTCCTTCCCTCCCAACCTTCAAATCCCTCCGGGAAACCTACCTCTTCAGTCAGGCTTTCCTTAGCTCCTCATCCCCACAGACCTGTCACAGATGCCTCCTCTTCCCTCCTTCACTCAGAGTGCTCCTCTTCCCTGTAACTAAGCCAAGCACGGGCACCTGCAATGTCTAAGCTTCATGGATGTCTCCCTATCCTTCCCTATGTGCCCCTCTCCCTTATCTCCCCTAGACTGTAAATAAATTGTGCTAATAGTCCATGTTAATTTATTATTCTTATTTATATCGCACTAGCAGTGTACCTGGTGAAGAACAATAATTGATTAGAGATAAGTCCCTGACCTCAGGGCCTTACGATCTAGGAATCGTGGACAAAGGAGGGGACGCAGGGGAGAGGGAAAAATAGGGAGAGACCGGGAGACATCCATGAAGTTGAGAAGTCGGAGGTGCACGTCCTTAGCATAGTTCTCACTCATAGTAAGTGTCCAGCAAAGTGAATTTTAGTCATACGGTTTTGGGGACTGTTTTGATTTTACATTATGTCTACGGTGACGGCGTGCAAGTCCACGGCTTCCGTCAGCTCACACAGCTCTGCCTGACAGCGACTAGAACACAGTGGTTCTTATTCAATGTAATCCAGTTATCTCTTAACCAGTCTAGATTACAGCTCACAAGGGCCTTCATGGGCCCAAAGAACCAACAGGCTCTTTCATCCAGCAGAAGACGTCACAGCAGAACAAAAGCAGAAGGTTAAAGCTGGACAAATTCAAAACACCGCTAAAAAGGCCAATGAGGGCAGATTAAAATTGGCACAGACTTATTATTATTATTAAACATTTATAAAGCGCCAGTTGCAACCTGGCGCTGTACAGAACATACAATCAGATGCGGTCCCTGCCTGTCACAGACTGACCAAGAAGGGGCAGATTCTTCCTCATTTGCAGTTTCCCAGCTTTGCCAAAAAAACAGCGCAACAGCCCAGCTATAGAAATACCTGGGGGGAAAATCAATTGGCCCGAGTCCTACAGGGGATCCACCTGGCTTCTCTCACTGGCCTCTTCTCGCTTTGAAACCCGTTAATCCCCACAAGACTATTGATCGTTTACAAGATCCTCTCTGGGTCTGACGAGAGAAAGGGAGCGGGGCTGTGGGGCAGAGAGCTTCAGGGGCAGAGAATAAGGGGCCAAGTGCTAGAGAGAAGGGAGCTGGGTAGGGGGAATCCATAGCAGCCTAGCGCTTCCCCTTCTCTGCCTGCAGAGACCGGAGACGCTGCAGGGTTTTAGCCCCTTGCCTTCTCCTTCCCCTCAGCCAACTCTCTTCCAGACTAAGAGCCTTAAATCTCAGCCCGCCTCCTTTCTGATCATCCGCCCTTTCCTGTCCCCTCCCAGGGGGCTCCAGACTGGGCAGTGCCTGGGATCCCCTGAGCCCAGCCCTGCTCCCCACCCCCACCCCCTTTGCTGGAGGGGGTCGGGTTCCTGCAGCCTGTGGGGCAGCAGCCCCCACTGCCCCCCCCCCGCCAGCCTAAGTCCCTCCCAGCTCCACAGTCGGGGGGGCGGGGCAGGGAGAGGAACCAAGTCCCCCACGCCCCACTGCTGCTGCTGGAGAAAGGGGGGGCAGCCTGTAACCGGCCAGTGTTTACCTGCCCCCTTTCCAGTTCTGGCTCCTCCTGGGTCTAGTTCCTGAGGGGGGGGATGGGGGGGACACCAGCAGCCAGGTTAGGGTTAAACAGCGACCTCCCTCACAGGAAGCCCCTCCTTTATTACCCTCCTCTGCTTTCCTCACTTCCTGGGCCCTTCTGGGCCGTAGGGAGGACCAGAGACTCTATGATCATTCCACCCCTCTCTCTGGAAAAGAAGGTTGCCGCCGTGTGAACAATGTTCTTCGAGATGGCTCCGCCGCGTGTCGGGATTTGCGTCGCTCACTAGATTGGTTTTTTCCCTACGCGCATCCCTTTGCGCTTGTCCACATGAAATCTCATCTGCCAGTTAGATGCCCAGGCACCCAGTCTGGTAAGATGCTGCTGCAGTTCTGCACAGTTGCCATGGAGCATAAAGAGTCACACAGTTTTGCCCCTGAAGTATTGTGTTGTAAGCGTGTTGCCAGCTGGGTGCCCTTGCTACACGTCATGCATTTCATGTTGGAAACGTGTACCCAACGTCACGGGTCTTTAAAAACCCAGTTCAGTTTCTGTGTGCCAGCTTGCCACTTGCTCTGCCAGGAGTAACATAATAAACATCCCATGCCCGTCAAGGTTAAACTGGGCAAACATGCCCTTCGTAAGCAGGCCAAGAGCTAGACGCCTTTTTGCCTAGAGCAGTAGATTTAATCTTTTTTCATTGGCGGACCTCTTGAAAAAAAGTTTGAATGGCAGTGCAAATCAGTTGGAAATTGTAAGCAAAACTTTTGTCATTCAGAACCAACTCACAGAAGAATTTTTTAAATACCACTTATCTTGACCAAATACAGGAACCACACAGCTTTGGAACTCCCTTCCCTTGGAGGCTCGCCTGAGCCCTAGTTTGAGTGTCTTCCAGAGGCAGCAATGCACTTTTCTATGGCGTAACAACACTAGCTACTGCTAGCAGCGCCAAGGCTACAGGAGCATCCTCTTTAATACTGAGCTGCAGAGCATCGTGCTTGCTTTGTCAAGGTGCGCGCTGAGCTCCATGTTGCTGCCCCGCAGGTCTCTCTGCGGGAGACACGTTACAAAAGGCTGCAGTAGATACCCTCATTGCCCTTACTGACAGGGCCGGCCCAAGGCATGTGCCACATGGCCCCGGCCGGCTAGCTGAGGCCCCGCTCTTGCGTGGCTGGGCAGCAGGCTGCAGCCAGCTTCTCCCCCAATAAGTTCTTCTGCCTCCCCTCCCTGGTTCCGGTCCCCATCTCTCATGAGCCTTAGACAGGATGGTATCTCAGTACCTGCCCTCTCATAACATACCAAAACAACCTGTACCAACCACTTTGAAAGTGTTTGTGATGATACTTTAGCACCCACAGAACCTGGGGCATATATGAAACAAACACATTTTGTGTTTTTTCTTATGTCCTTGGTTGCTTCTAAGTACACTAACACGGCCTGCTGGACATCCAGGGAATTGGGACTGCTTTGGTTCCTTGGTTCCTGCGTAAGCTGTGGTAATAAAATTCTCTGGTTTAAGTCATAACTTCATATCACTTTTGGTAGGAACAAAGGATGTAAAGATACTTCTGTCCTGTCGTGCAAAACCTTCACGTAGCATTCATCAATTGTTATAGCAGCAATTTCACTCACTCTTTGTATGGAAGAAATAGCTACAAGGAACACTGTTTTCCGTGTAATGTGGCTTTCTCCAACGGTTCAAAGGGCTCTTTCACTAACTCCCCAAGAACCAGGTTCAAGTCCCAGGATGATATAGGTTGCCTGTGAGGGGGAAAGGTATTGTTCAACCCCCTCGGAAACCTAGTGGTCAAAGGGTGTGAAAAAATAGATTGTGAACTTGAGAATGTCACCCTCCTAGAAATAGCAGAAAGGTGCACCCTTAAAGGGCCTTTTTACACGGGCGCCCGTGCGGACACCGCAGCAGGTGCAGGGGGATTGGTGGGCACCCGTAGGAACGGTGCCTGCAGTAGGTGGGGGTGCATGCACACTCCACCTATCTCCACCCATCACGCATGCACGGAGCAACGGGCTCCAATGCAGGTTGCTCCGTACGTGGAGATGGGTGGAGACCAACCGCGGGCGCACACCCATCTCCCCACCCACCGCGACATGTTTGAAAAGGGCCCGAGAGGAGTGTGAAAACCCTAGTTTAGCCAAATGTAGCAAATATTGGAGAATTATCTCTAGAGTACAGGACTGCAGGGGTATGGATGTATTTTCAGGCCAATAAAGGAATCTCCTCCGCTTGGGAGTCGTATGACTTTTTTGTGGACTGCTTGAGGTCATTTTCCAGGATCTGCATAAAGTCAGGGTCTGGATTCTGTAGGATGATGAAATGGTTATCCTCCAGGCGTGGAGATTCAGTGTCCTTAACTCCGGGTGCAAGCCTTTCCCTCCTGTCCTGCAGGAGCAGACTTGGTGTGACTGGTAATTCTATCCTTTCCCTTGCCAACTCCTGAAGATCTGCATACCAGGGTTGGCCAGGCCGGTCTAGGGCTAA
>QEPC01013748.1:4799442-4810078 GCA_003113815.1 Sphenodon punctatus
TCCCCCCTTATCTCCATCCAAAACTCCACTGCTAGGGTCATCCACTCAGCCCGTCGCTTCGACCACGTGCAGCCTCTCCGCTCCTCGCTTCACTGGCTCTCCCTTCCCGAACGTATCCTTCACAAACTCCTGGTGCTCACTTATAAATGCCTTCACAGCCTGGCCCCCCCTTACCTCTCAGCCCTAGTCTCCTTACACACTCCTGCATGCACTCTCCACTCCTCCTCTGCCCCCTCCCTTGCTCTCCCTCGTCTCCCCTGCTCCCCTAACCACCTTCACCCCTTCTCCCTTGCTGCCTCCCATGCCTGGAACTTCCTCCGTGCCCACATTTGCCTTGCCCCCTCCCTTCATACCTTCAAATCCCTCCTCAAAACCCACCTCTTCCTCGCCACCTTTCCCGACGCCTGTTAGAACTTTCCTTTTAATATTTACTGTCTGCCCTCCCTGCAGACTCCTGCCTAACTGCAACCAAGCCAAGCACGTGCACCTGAGACTTCGCATCTGCTTGAATGTTTTGTCCCTTTTTTCTCCCTATGTCCCCTCTCCTTGTCTCCCCCTCCATGTCTATTAGATTGTAAGCCGTAGGCAGGGCCCACATCCATCTCATTGTTCTGTAAAGCACCAGGTACACAGCTGGCGCTACACAAATGCTTATAATAATAATAATTAATAAATAATGGTTTCCCCTAGAGGGATACCCGAGGGCAGAGCTCCCATGTGTGGTGCTCTGCCTCATGCGACTCAAGGTGTCCGGCCTGGTATTCTCTGAGCCTGCTAGGTGGACAGCCTGCAGGTATATTTTGCAGGCCAGTGCCACATTTTTTGTGCCAGGCTGCAGAGATAGGGGGACTTGGTAGCCCCCTGCCTGTTGACATACTATACCGCGGTTATATTGTCTGACGCTATCTGGACCACTGCTCCTTTGAGTTGGTGTTGAAAAACCTCCAGTGCTTTTTACATAGCAGTAGTCTCCAGTATATTGATATGATATTGTCTCTGGTGTTGTGTCCACTGTCCCGGTGACTGAGAGGTCATTCAGATGCGCTCCCCAACCCGTGATTGACGCATGTGTGATGAAGAAATGTGTTGGATTAGGTTTTTAAAATAGCATTCCTGCTAGTACGAATTTTCGTTTGCACCATATATCCAAAGACTTTCACAGGCTTGCCAATTTTAAGCTTTCTGTTAGGGTTCTGGTAAACAAATGGAGAAAACCTTAATGAATTGTAGTTTCCTATGTCTTATTTCTGTTATAGTTTTCACTATGTTTTGAAATCTGTCAACAGGGGCAAGCATTTTTCCTTTCAGAGAATCTATCTCAGCCCCTATATATGAGATTCTCTGGGTTGGGGTTAATTTAGACTTGTTCGTGTTAACTTTCAATCCCAATTCTGAACACAGATTAAATGTTCTGTTTGAGCTGTGATGCACCTGTTGTGGACTATCCCCAATGACAAGACGGTCATCTAAATAATGATCCATTTTCACGCCTTCCCTTCTCAGGAATGCTATGACTGGTGCTATTACTTTTGTAAATACCTGTGGTGCTGATGCCAGCCCAAATGGGAAGGAACAGAGCTGATAATATGTATTGTTGAATGAAAATTTAAAATATTTTCTTGTGGAAGAAAGTAAACGGATGTGAAAATAAGCATCTGCAGATCTATTGATGCAAACCACAATCCTTCTCTCAAATAGTTTCTCAGGTGCTCTAATGTTAACTTATTATTATTATTATTATTATAAACTATTTAAAATAGTTTACGTAAGTGTTTAACTCCCTCAAATCCAACATTGGTCTGTGACCACCATCTTTCTTGCATGCTACAAAGTAGGTAGAGTAAAACCCCTCCCCTACCTCAGGGTGTGGTACCAATTCAATTACTTGCTTTTGGTAAAGGTCACATACTTCTTTTATTTAGCAATTCAAACTGCTCTTTGGAAAAACAAGTTCTCTCAGGCCAAGGGGAATTTGGTGGTATTTCAGTAAATGCAACAGAATAACCTTTTCCAATAACATTCAATACCCATTTGTCTGTAGTAATACGAAACCAGACAAGTCTACAATTAAAGAGCAACTTATTGAAAACCACCACTTCCCAGAGCACGTGCTTCGTACTGGGGAAGTTTCGGTGATTGTCAGCGCCGCCCCATGCGACCCTGCTGTTGGGGGAACTGCTGTCACTGCTGGGCACAGGGCTTATAAGACTGATATTGCTTCTCTCTTCCCGCATACGGATATGACGGTAGAGCTGTACCTTTTCCCTGAGGATGAGTAGAAGCGATTGGATTTGCCTTCTTATAGGTTCTACTGTGTGTTTGATAGTGACGTGGATAGTGCAGCAGTTTTCGTTCTCACTGCACTATCTTCATTTTAATTGCGGTTGATCTATATTTCTGTATCTTTTCTAGGACTTTATCTGTGTCCTCTGAAAACAGCCCAGTTTTGTTGAACGGTAAGTTCTCTATTCTTGCTCTGGGTTGGTCTGTCTTTGTTCCACGTAGCTAGGCGAACCATGCATGACAATGGCATTGGCTACTGCACGAGCTGCTGCTTCCGATATTTTTTAAAATTTATTTCAAAATTGTACTCCCCCGCCCCTCCTGCCACAGGCAGCTCGGGACGGCTTACAATTCGTAAAACAAACAACGATTAAAATAACTAAAAAGGAGGAAAAGAAAATAACCCCATACCCAAAAAAAACCCTCCACCCTCTCACCCATCTCCCCCGCCAAACGCCTGGCTGAACAGCCAGGTCTTACAACTTCTCCAAAAACAGGGGAGATCCGGAGCCAACTGGTCCCCCACCGGAAGGGAGTTCCACAGCCATGGTACGGCCACTGAGAAAATGCCCTTTCCTGTGTGGCCCCCCAGAAGACCCAGGGGACCTTGAGCAGGGCCTGCAGTCTCAGTGCTTACTCGGTATCTGATGGCTGTGGGGGATAGGATGAGGGCTAACCGACTGAGACTAAATCCTAACAAGACGGAGGTGATGTTGGTGGGTAAGGCGATGGAGATGGTGGCCCCTGTTATTGGCGAGGTCTGCCGTCCATTGGTGTCCCAAGTACGGAGTCTGGGGGTGCTCCTTGATGCCCAGCTCCGCCTGGATCTCCAGGTGGAGGCTGTGGCGAGGAGTGCCTTCCGCCAGCTACATCTGGTGCGACGGCTTCGGCCATATGTCTCAGACTCTGTCCTGCTTTCATCACCTCCAGATTAGACTATTGTAACACGCTCTACATGGGGCGACCCATGGTGACAGCTCAGAAATTGCAGCTGGTGCAGAATGCGGAGGCCCGTCTCTTAGTGGGACTGGGCTGCTGGGAGCATATTACACCAGCGCTCCGTTCTTTGCGCTGGCTGCCGGTAGTTTTCTGGGCCCGATTCAAGGTGTTTGTTTTGGCCTATAAAGCCCTAAACGGCCCAGGGCCCTGCCTATCTGCGAGATCGCCTCACTCCCTGGGACCTGGATCGGCCACTGCAGTCATCCGGGGGTGCCCTGCTCAGTCCCCCAAGTCTTTCGGGGAGCCACGCAGTAGAGGGCATTCTCGGTGGCCGCACCACGGCTGTGGAACTCCCTTCCAGTAGGGGCCTGGTTGGCACAGATCTCTCCTTCTGGAGAAGTTGTAAGACCTGGCTGTTCCGCCAGGTGTTTGGCGGGGGAGATGGGTAATGGTGTNCGCTACACAAATGCTTATAATAATAATAATTAATAAATAATGGTTTCCCCTAGAGGGATACCCGAGGGCAGAGCTCCCATGTGTGGTGCTCTGCCTCATGCGACTCAAGGTGTCCGGCCTGGTATTCTCTGAGCCTGCTAGGTGGACAGCCTGCAGGTATATTTTGCAGGCCAGTGCCACATTTTTTGTGCCAGGCTGCAGAGATAGGGGGACTTGGTAGCCCCCTGCCTGTTGACATACTATACCGCGGTTATATTGTCTGACGCTATCTGGACCACTGCTCCTTTGAGTTGGTGTTGAAAAACCTCCAGTGCTTTTTACATAGCAGTAGTCTCCAGTATATTGATATGATATTGTCTCTGGTGTTGTGTCCACTGTCCCGGTGACTGAGAGGTCATTCAGATGCGCTCCCCAACCCGTGATTGACGCATGTGTGATGAAGAAATGTGTTGGATTAGGTTTTTAAAATAGCATTCCTGCTAGTACGAATTTTCGTTTGCACCATATATCCAAAGACTTTCACAGGCTTGCCAATTTTAAGCTTTCTGTTAGGGTTCTGGTAAACAAATGGAGAAAACCTTAATGAATTGTAGTTTCCTATGTCTTATTTCTGTTATAGTTTTCACTATGTTTTGAAATCTGTCAACAGGGGCAAGCATTTTTCCTTTCAGAGAATCTATCTCAGCCCCTATATATGAGATTCTCTGGGTTGGGGTTAATTTAGACTTGTTCGTGTTAACTTTCAATCCCAATTCTGAACACAGATTAAATGTTCTGTTTGAGCTGTGATGCACCTGTTGTGGACTATCCCCAATGACAAGACGGTCATCTAAATAATGATCCATTTTCACGCCTTCCCTTCTCAGGAATGCTATGACTGGTGCTATTACTTTTGTAAATACCTGTGGTGCTGATGCCAGCCCAAATGGGAAGGAACAGAGCTGATAATATGTATTGTTGAATGAAAATTTAAAATATTTTCTTGTGGAAGAAAGTAAACGGATGTGAAAATAAGCATCTGCAGATCTATTGATGCAAACCACAATCCTTCTCTCAAATAGTTTCTCAGGTGCTCTAATGTTAACTTATTATTATTATTATTATTATAAACTATTTAAAATAGTTTACGTAAGTGTTTAACTCCCTCAAATCCAACATTGGTCTGTGACCACCATCTTTCTTGCATGCTACAAAGTAGGTAGAGTAAAACCCCTCCCCTACCTCAGGGTGTGGTACCAATTCAATTACTTGCTTTTGGTAAAGGTCACATACTTCTTTTATTTAGCAATTCAAACTTCTCTTTGGAAAAACAAGTTCTCTCAGGCCAAGGGGAATTTGGTGGTATTTCAGTAAATGCAACAGAATAACCTTTTCCAATAACATTCAATACCCATTTGTCTGTAGTAATACGAAACCAGACAAGTCTACAATTAAAGAGCAACTTATTGAAAACCACCACTTCCCAGAGCACGTGCTTCGTACTGGGGAAGTTTCGGTGATTGTCAGCGCCGCCCCATGCGACCCTGCTGTTGGGGGAACTGCTGTCACTGCTGGGCACAGGGCTTATAAGACTGATATTGCTTCTCTCTTCCCGCATACGGATATGACGGTAGAGCTGTACCTTTTCCCTGAGGATGAGTAGAAGCGATTGGATTTGCCTTCTTATAGGTTCTACTGTGTGTTTGATAGTGACGTGGATAGTGCAGCAGTTTTCGTTCTCAATGCACTATCTTCATTTTAATTGCGGTTGATCTATATTTCTGTATCTTTTCTAGGACTTTATCTGTGTCCTCTGAAAACAGCCCAGTTTTGTTGAACGGTAAGTTCTCTATTCTTGCTCTGGGTTGGTCTGTCTTTGTTCCACGTAGCTAGGCGAACCATGCATGACAATGGCATTGGCTACTGCACGAGCTGCTGCTTCCGATATTTTTTAAAATTTATTTCAAAATTGTACTACCCCGCCCCTCCTGCCACAGGCAGCTCGGGACGGCTTACAATTCGTAAAACAAACAACGATTAAAATAACTAAAAAGGAGGAAAAGAAAATAACCCCATACCCAAAAAAAACCCTCCACCCTCTCACCCATCTCCCCCGCCAAACGCCTGGCTGAACAGCCAGGTCTTACAACTTCTCCAAAAACAGGGGAGATCCGGAGCCAACTGGTCCCCCACCGGAAGGGAGTTCCACAGCCATGGTACGGCCACTGAGAAAATGCCCTTTCCTGTGTGGCCCCCCAGAAGACCCAGGGGACCTTGAGCAGGGCCTGCAGTCTCAGTGCTTACTCGGTATCTGATGGCTGTGGGGGATAGGATGAGGGCTAACCGACTGAGACTAAATCCTAACAAGACGGAGGTGATGTTGGTGGGTAAGGCGATGGAGATGGTGGCCCCTGTTATTGGCGAGGTCTGCCGTCCATTGGTGTCCCAAGTACGGAGTCTGGGGGTGCTCCTTGATGCCCAACTCCGCCTGGATCTCCAGGTGGAGGCTGTGGCGAGGAGTGCCTTCCGCCAGCTACATCTGGTGCGACGGCTTCGGCCATATGTCTCAGACTCTGTCCTGCTTTCATCACCTCCAGATTAGACTATTGTAACACGCTCTACATGGGGCGACCCATGGTGACAGCTCAGAAATTGCAGCTGGTGCAGAATGCGGAGGCCCGTCTCTTAGTGGGACTGGGCTGCTGGGAGCATATTACACCAGCGCTCCGTTCTTTGCGCTGGCTGCCGGTAGTTTTCTGGGCCCGATTCAAGGTGTTTGTTTTGGCCTATAAAGCCCTAAACGGCCCAGGGCCCTGCCTATCTGCGAGATCGCCTCACCCCCTGGGACCTGGATCGGCCACTGCAGTCATCCGGGGGTGCCCTGCTCAGTCCCCCAAGTCTTTCGGGGAGCCACGCAGTAGATCTCTTATACACATCTAGATGTGTATAAGAGACAGGGGGGGGGGGAGGGCATGAGTTATTTTTCCTCCTTTTATGTGTTGTTTTAATGTTGATGTTTTTAGTAATTGTAAGCCGCCCCGAGCTGCCTGTGGCAGAAGTGGCGGGGTAGCAATTTTTAAAAATAAATAAATAAAATATATTCATGTTCTGAGGCTCTGTGCACCTTTTCTGGCTACGCTAGGCATTTTAGTTTAAATGGCAAGTAGGGAGCCTCTTTATACTTTTTGTGAACTCCCTCTAAGGAGATAGGTGCGATAGCAGATGATCGGGACCTCACAGAAATAATAGAGTCCTCCTCTGAGGTAGCTGGGGATGGAGAGCGAGTTGCTTTTTTTGGCGGACTCTCCTCTTGAGTACCTCTTTTTCCTTTTAATCTTAGGTAAATTAACCTCAAGATTTATCATTTCTCCAGTTGAAATTGTATCTGAAGCATTATTTACCTCAGCTCTAGAGGTGATAACTATTTCTTCAGTGCCCACACTGGGAATCGGAGTAGGAGGCAAGACCAATTGTCTCTGCCTCTGTACCTTTTTGGCTCTTTTTTTATTTATTCTCTAGTTCTGAGTGGAGGGCTGGAAGCCTCAAAGCCCTTTCCCTTACCGTCTTATGTTTAAACCCGGCACAGTGTGGGCAGTCATCTGGGTCACGATCCAACCCGAGGCACAGTAGACATCTGTTGTGTGGCTCTCTAGATGTTATGTTTTTGCCACATGTATAGCATGGTTTAAATCTGAGTGTCGTAGGTGAAGACATCAATACAACGCTAGCGAGCTACGCTGTAATCGACAAGCCGTGAAAGCGGTTGGAAGAAACTGTCAGAATTGAGCGGGAGAGTGCTTTATATACGGTGGTGCGAGAGATAATCACATAGTCTAAAAGTCTAGTGAGCTATGCAAATCCCGACAAGTGAAGGGCGCACATGCACAACCCAGTTGTGAGAATGGGAGAAGCCACTCAGAGAAGAACATAAACACGTGTAACTCTATAACCATATATAACTCTATAACCATATTTACTGTCAATTTAACACACATCTGAGCTGTTGCCATGTCTCCACTCGCCTCAGGACTGTCCCTGGCTTAACGTCTCACGGGAAGGCGACTCAGAACACCCTTGCCTATGGCATCAAGCAGTGGCGGCTGGTGGGTCACTGGGCAGGGCCAAAAGTGGGTGGTCCTGGGCCAATGGTAGGTGGGGCCAAGACAACAGTAGGCAGGGCCAGGATTAAAATGCCCCACTTATATGATCAATGGAATAGAACATGTTCAGATTTTTACTTTCCCAGATCAAAAAGAAATATAGATTTATATAATACACCTGTGGAAAAAAAATTCAGCTTCTCCAGTAATTCAATTTATGCAGGTTGTGTTTACGTGGATTCCACTGTGCAGAATTACTGGTGCACAGAAGTACCCCCAAAATCTACCCAGGGTAAAACCAGGCAACTCAAAATCTCTTTTAAAAAGAAAAATTCAAACTAGAACAACATAACGAAGCATGCCCAATGTGCATGGGGCAACAGGAGGACACAAAGAAGTCACAAAACGTTCCCCTCCGCCCCCAAATCTGTCCAAGGTAAAACCAGGCAATACCAAACATTTAAAAATAAAGAAAAAAAGAATTTGAACAAAACAACAGGATCAAATGAGTCTACCCGGGGCAAACAGGGGGCACAAAGCAGACACATTCAAACCTTTCCTCTCCAACCCCAAATCTGCCCAGAGTAAAACCAGGCACCACCAAAACATTTAAGAAAAAAAAGAAGAGAGATTTAGCAACACAGGGACCAAGTGAGCCTGCATGGAGCAAACAGAAGGCACAAAGCGGTTACAGTCAAACCTTTCCTCTTCACTCCCAAATCTGCCCAGATTAAAGCATGCAACCAAAAACCTCTCTTTAAAAAAACGCAAGGCATACGCAGTCAGTTTCTTTCGATTCCTGCCTCCTGCTGGTCAAGCGCAGTATCACCCATAAGCTGGACTAGCCGAAGCCCAGAGCAGAAAACAAACCAACCCAAAATGGAACCAAGTGTGGCCAGGGTGGCACGGGGACAACAGGAGAGCACAACAAAAATCACAAATCTTTTCCCCTCCACCCCCCAAATCTGCCCAGGGTAAAACCAAGCAACCCCAAACCCCTCAAAACAAGAAATAATATAGAAACAACAAAACAAACATTTTAGAGAAAATAAAAAGGTACCGCAGTGCACGCTCGGGGCAAGCCAGGGGCACAAAATCTCAGTCTCTGTCTGCCCCAAAAACCCAAGTATTTTTAAAGTGGACCCAAAGAAAGGGAAAGACCCCTTCAAACCCTATACAGATACAAGGGTGCAAATCTACACACACACCCCATCTGTGCAGCAGGGCCTCCTCCATCTGCCCACAGTGGGGGGGAGCCAAAAATGTAAGGAGCCCAAGCCCCCTCACGTGGGCATTATTTAAAATCATTATCCCCATCTGTCCCCACCCCCCAATCTGCCCATGAGCCGGGGGGGGAGGGAAACCCCAAATTTGAGAGGAACCAGCAGCCCCTCAACTTACAGACTCCAGAGAAGCACCAGCAGCCTGTCTCCAGCGTTCCCCGGCCCAGCCGAATGAAGAGGGCATGCATGCACACATGCAGAGGACACCAGGTCGACGAGCCAGCTGGCTCCCAGTGACATGTCAGTCTCCCTCCCCCCTCTCAGGGCGCCACCGCTGCTGCTTCCCGGCCAGGAAGGCATTGAAGACCGCCTTCCCAGGGCGTTCAAACAGGCAGGCAAGGGGTTCTATAGGAACCCTTCTGGGCAACACACGCCCCTATAACATCTTGGGTGGTCACTCTTAGGAGTGACCCACTTGGCTCCTCCTCCCAGGTGGGCCACTCTAGCCAGTGCACTGCTCTTCAGGCAGCTCTTTACTGCGCATGCGTCAGCTGGCTCTGCTGAGGCATGCACAAAAGCCGTCGGTCGTACAGCGCTTCTGCACGTGTATGAGTGGTTGACAGGGGAAACCCAGTGCTGCAGCACTGGTGGCTGGGCCGGGCTGCCAGCAAAAAGTTAAGAGAGCTGGGAGAGGGTTGTGTTTTTTTTTAAAATGGGGGGTGCGCGGGTGCGGGCTGAGGGGTCCTGGAGCACAAGAAGGTCACCACCCAGCTTGAACCGGGATGGCCCAACCTCCAGGAATTCCGAAAACGGGTTGAGGAGCGAAAGAGCTACTGATGCCAGGGGACAAAGTTTGGTTGCAAAGTTTCCAGACACATGGAATTGTCAGAAAAATAGTGGATACCCCTCAATTTTACCTCGCAGAGAATCCAGAGACTTCTCTGAAGAAATTGAGTTCACCTTAGAACCTGATTCACCTGGTTCATCGGTACGCTGGCACTGCTCCAAGGAGCTTTCAGGGAGCCCCAGCTCTGCCTTCCCCGAACCCCTGCCCAGGCACTGGTCAGGGGTTCAGGGGAGGCAGAGGGGCCACGCAGGGGTCTGGAGGAGGATAGTTGCCTCCCTGGCCACCTACCCAGCATCCGCCTCCCCCGGGCCCCCTACCTGTGCCTGCCTGCCCCAGCGCCTTCCGCAGCAGTGCTGAGGTGGGCAGCCAGGTAGGAGTTTGGAGGGGTGCAGGAAGGTAGAGGTGGCTGGGTGGGGACGGAGAGGCGGAGTAGTTCATTAACTTAGCTTTTCCCCTTAGGCTCTGAAGTCCAGTGGTGCCCTGTGGAAACTAGTGCGGCCTTCTCAGGGTCTTGCCGGGCAGAAATACTAAGGAAAACTATGTATGTGCAAAATGGCCACCATAAGAACATAAGTGCCGTACTGGTTCAAACCAATTGTCCATCTAGCCCAGCATCCTGTCTCCAACAGTGGCCAATCATGGTGGCTTGGGAGAAGCACCCAACAGGTCACAATGGGGGATCCATTCCCTGTTGTTTTCCCCCAGCTCCCGTCATGTTCCCTGATCCTGTCTGGCTAATAGCTGCTAATGGATCTATCTTCCAGAAACTTGTCCAAACCTCTTTTAAACTCAGCTCTAGTACTGGCCCT
>QEPC01013748.1:4812786-4824679 GCA_003113815.1 Sphenodon punctatus
CACTCATGATTTTACAGACCTCGATCCTATCTCCTCTGTCGTCTCTTCTCCAAGCTGAAGAGCCCCAACCTACCAGGCCTCTCCTCATACGGGAGCCCTTCCATGTCCTTCCCTGTACCTTTTCTAATTTTCCAAGAAACCTATCCAATTCTTTTTTAAACCGAGCGATACTACCAGCCTTGACCAAAGTTCCACACGTTAACTGTGTGTTGCATGAAAAAGTTTCTTTTATTTGTTTTATATCTGCTGCCAGTCAGTTTCATGGAGTGTTTCCTAGTTCTAGTTCTGTTTGAGGGCAACACCACGGATGATTTTATAAACGTATCATATCCCCTCTCAATTGTTTCTTTTCCAAGTTGAAGAGCCCCAACCTATCAAGCCTCTCATACATAAGCCTTTCCAGACCCTCGATCCTTTCTGTTGCCCTTCTCTGTACCTTTTCTAGTCCGATATGTTTTTTGAGATGGGGCAGCCAGATATGCTCACAATATTCAAGGTGCGATCGCACAATACATTTATATGGCTGTGTTGATTTGCTGGCCCTGCTGAATGAGGAGATTGTTGTTGAGGTGATGGAGTTTTGTAGAAAGCTTTCCCCACACCTTTTGGACTAGTCAGCCCTTGTGGTAGACACTGTGGCACCTAAGAATTTTTGACTAGTTAAGTAGACACGGTCTCCTTCTTGGGACATATTTTTTGGTGGCTACCCAAACTCCTTTTCTTCACAAAGGTTTTCCCGCACGCGGCGCACTGACCCCCCTTCTCTCCAGAATGTAGGCGCTGATGATCCAGAAGGCTCTCTTTCCTGCTGTATTCTTTGCTGCATTCTGTACACCTAAAAGGCTTCTCTCCCGTATGACTCAAATGGTGCCTCCCCAGATCTGCCTGGCTCATGAAACTTCTCTCACACATGGTGCATTTAAAAGGCTTCTCTCCGGTGTGAACAAAATGGTGCCTGGCCAGTTCTGAACGGGTGATGAAACTTTTCTCACACGTGGTGCACTTAAAGGGCTTCTCTCCAGTGTGAGTCAAATGGTGCCTGGTCAGATCTGAACGGGTGATGAAGTTCTTCTCGCACTCAGTGCATTTAAAAGGCCTTTCCCCCGTGTGAATCCTTTGGTGTCTGAGCAGCCGTGACTGACAAATAAAGCTTTTCTCGCACTGGCTGCACTGATAGGGAGTCTTGATTTCAAGGCTTCTCTGGGAATTTGCTACACTTATTTCTTGCCTGAAGCTCTTTCGACATTCATCATGTTTCTCCTTGTAGTTTCTGGTGCGATTAGTTTGCCTACATTTTGCAGGAAAACGTTTCTCATATTCACGGTCTGAAAAGCGACTTTTCTCGGAGTGAATGTGGGAGTTCCTAGGGAGGTCGGATTGATCAGTAAAGCTCCTGTTACACCGGATCCCTGCATGGGGTCTCTGGTGCGATGCAGCAACAGTCAGTTCCATAAAGCCTTCCTCACGCTCAGGGCACACGTTGTGTTTATCATGAGCGTGAAGCCTCTGATGCCACACAAGGGCAGCTTGGTCTTGAAAGCTTCCCTCGCACACGTGGCACTGATACAACTCCTCCCTTGGGGGAACTCTCTGGTGACTCTGAAGACAAAGAGATGGCCCAGAGCTTTTCTTATCTTTGTCGATTACATGTGACCAGTCCCGGGGGTGGCTTTCCTGGCGGGAAAAGCAGTCTAGGAGCTTGCTGCAACCTTCGTCATAACGTGCTAAACACAGTGTATCCTCAGTCTGGTTTTCTGGCTGCCCCTCTGAGCGGCACTGACTCCCCCAGGCCGCTCCTTGGTTGGGATTCTGGAAAATCTCTTCAGGCCTTTCCAGGAGTCTAGGATCACACGGGATGGTGGAGAGATGTTCTCCAGGGTTTTCTACAATAAAGAAAATAATTTAACTTTACATGGAACATCAAGTCTGCAAGCAACCAAATAACATTCCTCAGAAAAAGATCTGTAGCCCCCTTTGTCCTGTTCACTAGACACATATAGTAACAGGACAGCTCCTGCTATTATTAATGTAGAGACAGCTAGAAAATGTGCCGGACAAATAAATTACAGTGAGAAATGGGAAAAGGTGAGCAAACATTTTTGTCAAAGGTTTTTCTGTTGTTCAGATAATTCTACAAAAAGCCATTTAGGCCATTTCATTAGTCAGCTCCGTGCTGCGCAGATAGATATACAGCATGACGTGTGAGATGCTCCACAGCCTGGAATATCTCTGGAGAACAGAATTAAGGAATTAAGAGAATCCTAGAATTGTAGGGCTGGGAGGAAGCTCCTCCATGATCTAGTACAACCCTCTGCCCCACAGCAGGATATCCTCTAGCTACAGCTCCGCAGACAGATGCAAGCCAAGATGGGTTTTGGAAACATCCGGGGAAGGAGATTGCACAACCTGCTCAGGCAACAGATTCCATTCCTCAACAGCTCTTACAGTTATGATGTTCTTCCAAATATGTAACTGAAATCCACCTTGCAACAATTTAAGCTGATTTCCTCAGAACTAAACTTTGTGTAATTCCACTTGATCCCATCTCTTCAAACTGGCACTTAAACCACCTCTGCGTTCAAAGACTTAGACTGCTTTGTCACGGAACTCCGGGAGGCAAATGTTGCACAGATTTTGTTGCGTGGGGAAATAAAGTCGCATGGCTTTGCCTCCAAGCATGTGGAGTACACAGAGGTGGAAATTGAGCTCTGTATCCTCCGCGTGATCGGAGGCAAAGCTACGCAGCTTTGTTTTCCCATGAGACGAAAGCTGTGCAGCATTTGCCTCCTAGAGTTTTTCCTGGAGCCAAATGCTGTGTATTTTGCCTTGTAAGAAAGCAGTCTTTGTCACATATTCATCTATTTTTCTAATACCTCTGTGCTAATCTTCTGATTCATATTGGTGCAGAATAGATGGGAGTGGGGAACCCTTATCTGGTTTGAAAAGGGTGTAACTGAGTTAAAGTTAGTGTGAGGATGTCAGCTGAAAACATCCTGGATTCTCTGAATCTAAATTCCCTGAACTTCGCACTAATCACATTTTGTCACTGGAAATATTAGTCTACGCACTGACCTCTACTAACATTCATAGGGAGTCTTCTGTCTGCTACGTTAGGCTGATCAACAACACATGGCTCTTCCTCTTGCTTCACCCATGCTAAAATGTCAGAAATCGGAAAACCTGTTTATGGGAAAGAGAGTTACATCAGAGAACATTCTGTAGATTAGGATTAGGGGGAAATATGAAGAATTTTAGAGCAGATGGGAACCTTTAATTTTAGCTCAGCAGGACTGGCCAGAAAGCCATGAACAATGTTTGGGATGAAGCTAAGAGAAGTGCCAGCAACACCCATCAGGAATGGGAGCTCTATCAATACTGCTGGCATCCAGCCTCTCCCTGTTCCCTCCGAGTGGTTACAATACAGAACTCACCAGCGCAAGGGTCTGTCGGTGTCTCTGTACCCTGTGAAGCTGGATGAACATCAACAAGCAGCTTCTTGCCATCCTCAACCAGGGGTAACGTGTCAGACTGGCAAGCTGTATGGTCTGTTCAAAAGGAGACAGAGACACACAACTCAACATGCAGAATTTTAGCTACAGAAAACATTCTTTTCAAACTTGGTTCACTTCCTAAAAGAATCTCTAATTGGGGGCCGTGTCATTAGTCAGCTCTGTGCTGCGCAGATAGATATACAGCATGATCTGTTAGACGTTCTACAGCCTGGAATATCTTTGGAGAATAGAATCAACAAATAAGAGAATCCTAGAATTGTAGGGCTGGGAGGAAGCTCCTCAGTGATCTAGTCCAACCCGCTGCTCCACGGCAGGATATCCTCTAGCTACAGCTCCGCAGGCAGATGCATGTCAAGATGCATTTTGGAAACATCCAGAGGCAATTCCTCAACCTCTCCAGGCAACCGATTGCATTGCTCCACAGTTCTTAGTTATGAAGTTCTTTCTAATATTTAACTGAAATCTACCTTGCAGCAATTTAATCCTATTCCCTCAGAGCTAAACTTTGTGCAATTCCACTTGATCCCATCTCTTCAAACTGGCACGTAAACCAATCCCTGCGTTCAAAGACTTAGTCACACATTCATCTATTTTTCCAATACCAATGTGCTAAAGGTTGGATTCATATTGGTGCAGGATAGACGAGAGTGGGGAACCCTTGTTTGGTTTGAAAAGGATGTCAATGAGTTAAAGTTAGTGTGAGGATGTCAGCTGAAGACAAACATCCTGGATTCTCTGCATCTAAATTCCCTGAACTTTGCACTAATCAAGTTTTGTCACTGAAAATATCAGTCTACGTACTGACCTCCACTAACATTCATAAGGAGTCTTCTGTCTGCTAAACTAGGCTGATCCACAACACATGGTTCTTCTTCTTGCTTCACCCATGCTAAAATGTCAGAAATTGGAAAGCCTGTTCATGGGAAAGAGAGTTACATCAGAGAATAACATAAGACACCATGGCAACTTAAGGCACAACGGCGGGATCACCAAACAGCGGGTGGTTTCTGAGTGCAGATAACCAACATAGTGAGGCTCCAGAACTAGGGAATTCTTAATTAAATCTGCCTCTCTACAGGCACCAATGGAGAGAACCAAGGGAGACTGCAATGTGATCACAGTTGCTGAATCCACCAAGCAGTCGCGCTGCCGCATTCTGAACAAGCTGCAAGCGATGGAGGAGCACTGTTGGCAGCAGCCCATAGAAGAATTACAGAAAACAAGCCTCGTGGCCATCAGGGCATGGGCCACTGTTGGTAGGTCAGCCTGGGACAAATAAGGGCAACACTTACGAAAAAACCTCTCCAAGCCTCAGGTTATGAGTTTTCATGAACAAAGGGTGGTCGAAAATGATGTCCAAGTTCTTTACTTGGCCCTTCACCTGCACCCAGACTCCCTTAACGTTCAGCAGCCTGAGAGGGCAGCCTCATATCAGCTGCTCCTCCCTGTTGGGGACTAGGGAAAGGGAAGAGAATCACTCGCTCCTCCTTCACACAGACGGCTTCTGGGTAGAAATTCTGCCTCAGGATCTTATAGAGGCGGTGGAGGAAACCTCCTAGCCAAAGATCATCATTGGGAGGTGGCGACGTAATCAGTGCTCCCAACACGCTCACACTGTGCACCACAGGGAAAAGGAAGGGGGATAACGTGTCATAAGTGCAGATAGGGGAAATAAGGGTCCCAGAGGACAGGTGGGAGAAGGGAAGGGAATCAGGGCACACTACCAGTCACAAGCACCCAACGTGATATCCCACCACCACACACTCACCTACAATCTACTGCCTTTACACACCCTCGCTTATCTGCACCCACCCACCCAACACTCACACGGTTAGCTCACACTACAGAAGATCCTCGAGTCAAGGGGCCAGTCTCTCAGCGTTCAGTCCGATCACCGGGAAGGAGTGAGGCTGGAAACAGCTTTTTCACTGTTTTTCTGATGCTGGCGCAGGCGCTCTGAGCGCCTGGGCGGGGCTAGGGCTGACACGACATCCCGCTGTGCCTCCAAGCCCAGGTGCATGTGTGCCTGAGGACGTTCTCTCCATGCGCGGGGGCGTGGCCACTTTTGCTGCGACTGGGGGCCCTTTGCTTGGACTCTCCTCATTGCTCCCCCCCTTCTCCTTAGTGGAGTTCACAGTGGGAGTCCCCTTCCGTAGGGGGTGGGAATGCCCCCTAAGCCGGCTCCTTGCACAGCCCCATCCCCCCACCCACCTACCTATGTCGGAACCTGACATTCCCCCACCAGAATCTCCTCAGTCTTCCCGGACTGAGCATGAGGTAGTTCCGACACATCTGCACTCCAATGCTCTACTCACCCACATAGCGCTCTTGAGACATTTCTTTGCTTTCCAAATCCTGCTGATTCATGAGACCCAGCTGCTTCTCTTGTTTAATGAGAAATACACCCTCTCGCACACAAGCTGGAGATTCTGTTCAAAAGGAGAAAATCGTCTTCAGTAAGTTTCTCAAGTACATTTCAAAAGCAGCTAGGAGAAATGAGATGGGAACAATGAAAAATTCAGAGTGAAGTTCATTAGCATAGAAATTAAGCGCGAAGATGACTTGTAACTGAAATCTACAGACAGAGCCTGATTCAACAAGGGGTCTCTCTGGTTATTTATAGTCAGGGGCAGGTGGTGGGGCCGGGAAGAGGGGCAGTGCCCTGCTGGCTGCGTACACGCCCCTGCCTTGATCTTCCTGCCGCAATGCCCCGCAGCCAGTCCGACCCCATCCCAGCTCCCCTTGCTCTCCCTCCTCACCTGCAGATGCTCCATTACCAAGCAGCAGAGCCCAGCAGATGTGTAAAAGCTCATTGGACAGGGAAAAGGAAGCAGAAGACACAGTAATAGCTTGGAAACAGTCTGGTCCATTTCAGAGGCCGCTGCAGCAGAGACCAGGCTGGGTTTCTCTACTATGGTAATTTCTTTTAATTTTTATTTATTTATTTATTTTACATTTATTTTTTCCTTGTGACTACTGTTCTTGCTCTTCACTATGGTACAGCCTCTTTTAATTGTTCCCCCTCTGATGTATCTTTTATTTTGGATTTCTTTTTTAGTTTGGAGTTGTTTTTTGTTAGATATTTGGTTTGTTTGGATATGCTTAATAATTTTTTGGAGGTTGTTTAATATATTCTTTTATTTTTGGTTGGGATATTTTGTGCATTGACTGAATACATTTTTATTGTTTTTTTGATATTTTTCTTTATACTTTATCTTTAGTTTGGATATGGCATATTTGACTTGGATATTTTGTGCACTGATGAAGTGCAGCAGGGAAAAAATGCAAACAGAATTGAAAAGTTTCTCCAAAAGCTTTACTTGTAGACTTTATTTTATATTTTTGCAGCAGTGCGAATACTTCAAAAATACTTGCTTTTCACATGACCTTATAGTGTTTCTGAAAGGAGAAAATAGGGGTGCTCTTTCTTGAGAGAGCCCCTTTTAATTTTGTCCCTCTTCCTGAGTGATCTGATGCTTGAGAAACTTTTTGTTGAACTACGGCCTTTTAAAAACAGGCTGCGGTTGGGTGGGCAGTTTGTGGTTGTATCGCTGCAGGCGTGGTGCAGGGGGGTTGGTGCAGACAAGTGGAAACCCATGCCCCTGCATGGAGCAACCTGTGTTTTCGCCATTTGGTCCGTGCTGGGGCAGTTGATGGAGATACACGTTTTGTGGGAGCGCAAATGCATGCCAACCAACCCACCTGCCGCAGCTTTCACATGAGACGCACACACCCATGTCCACTGGGAGGGCATGAGTGGGTGCATCTCGTTTAAAATGGGCCTCTGAATGTTTATAATGGTTGGGATATTTTGGTGGGTTAATATTGTGGAAAAAATTACAGAGAATGTTGATGTTTTTCTGAAGGATTTATTTGGTGACTAACAGGTGAGTGTTTCTGACAGGTAGCCCACCTGTGCTGGGGTCTGTAGAGGTTTTGCTCTCCTCTGTGTCCCCTGGATGTCTGACGCACGGCTCCTCTCCTTGCTCCATCCGAGACAGAATATCAGGTTTGGAAATGGCATAATCTGTTAATGGAAACAGCATAGTTTTTTGTCCACATCCTCCAAACCAGATTTATCAATTGTGCGGTGTGAGAAGCCTCAGGACAGTATCAAGTAATAATGTAGATTTGCTTCTCTCTACTCTGTGATGGTGTGCATGTGCATCACTACCCTCTAGGGGCCGGGCTGTATCCTCTGCGGCCAGCAATTACCCGTAAGTGGAATTCAAAACCACAAATGGAGAGGTAGAAGAGGGCTTCTTCTTCCTTCTCTTCTCCAATTACATTAGTTTTACATTCACAGGGAGTGGCAGCCATACACACACATTCCAGGGAGCACATGTTCTGGGACATTTGCTCTCCGTGTGCTCCCACAGCCGTATTGCTGAGCACTTTGGGAATCAGCAGAAAGCCCAGGGGCCATTCATGGACAATGCCAGCTCAAAGGAAATCCAGCACTGAATAAAACCTCCATGTTACAGAGTTGTGAAGTCTGTAAACCTTTTACAAAAGCCATGGAAAATCAAAGGAAAGGTTTCCACAACAGAGGTTATTTGGATGCAGAATCATGGAAGTAAACACAGGTGCCAGTGTAGGAATGCTCCACACAACAGAGAGGAGAAAGGCCACCTCTGTCATGTGAAGGGGAGAATGGAAGGGACATGCAGCAAAAACAGCTGATTCTGTGTTACTAAGATTCCTGAAGAGACAGTCAGAAACCAAAGAACTTGAATCAATGTACAAGTTCAAAAGGTCTCAGCAGTTCCAAGAATGGAGTGAAAACAGATCTTTACCCAGCGAGACCAAATTCTCGTAGTTCTCTTTCATCGTGTTCTTGTAAAGCTCCTTCTGCCACGGGTCTAGACTGTCCCACTCCAGCTCATTGAAGTAGACCGAGACATCGTCAAACGTCACCGGCACCTGAGATCACAAACGTTACACCCTCAGAACCTGCCCTGCAATGACATTCTGATGTGAATTTATTTTTGTCCCCTTTAAAAAGGTTATATCAAATATTCTCCTCACCTCATTTTCCTTTTGAATAAAGAACTTTGTAAACGTGGGGACAACAGTTGCAAAATCAGTTCACTCCCCTCAGTCAAGAGTATTCAATAATAACAACGTAAAGGACCAATACACCATGCCCCCCATGGGTATGAAAACACCCTTCTCTAATAGGGTTTCCATCTACCGCTCAGCACCACCTGGTACCGTTACCTTGGGGACGTCTCCCTTGGAGCCTGGGGGGAGTCTCAGGATCCAGAGGTTCCTGTTCTTCAGCAGGTTCTCCATGTTCTCCAGTCTCCTCTGCAGCCGCCCGTTCTCCTGGAGCAGAGTCCCCAGCGCCGCCCACTTGCTCTCCAGCTGGTCACTAAACTCCATCACCATTTTCTCACAGTCCGTTAATTTCTTCTCCGCTGTCCCCATCCTCCAAACCAGATTTATCATTTGTGTGCTGTGAGAATCCACCTCCCTCTCCATGGCTTGCACGGAACCTGCTGCTGCTGCACTCGGAGAAATCTCTAGTTTGCTGCTCCTTTCCTCTCAAAGTCTGTCTGGTGGCAGCAGGGGAGTGTCAATTTGTTCCTTGTTGGAATACCATGTCCCATTCCAGAACCTGTACTGAGGAATAGAAATTCGATCTAGTGTCCGTCATTACCACCTGAGAAAGCCCTTTTCCCGTAAGTTCTTAAAATATTTCCACAGCTCCAAGTACAACGTAGCTCTAGAGCAGGGGTGGGCAAAGCTTCCTAATCCCGAGTGTCACGTTCTGTTCTTGGAGAGTGAGGACAAAGTGGGGCAGGGGCCCAACAGGAAAAGGATATAGGGGGCACCCTGTATCAGGCGCTCAGAAAAGGGGGACTCTGGTAGCAACTCCCCCTGAAGACAAGTGGGAAAAACTGCGGCAGCAATGCGAGGCCGCAGTAGGACAGGTACCACCACCACCACCCCGCACGTGGGGAACATGCGTCAGGGGCGGAGCTCGCTGTCAGAGGCCGCTCCAGCCACAACTGCAGCAGCATTCTCCTGGTGCATGCGCGCTGTCTCTGCGACACGGGGAAGCGTGGCTCCAGCTCCAGCCCCGCCTCGGTGCTCAGAGCTTCTGCACCAGCATTCGGAGCTGCCGCTCCAGGACCCGGCCCCACCCCGGCGCTTGGGGCACCCGCGTTCAGAGCCACCATAAAGGCATGTTCGTTCCCTAGCTCATTGCCGGTGATCGGAGCGTAACCTGTGATACTGGCCCTAACTGTGAGTTGCTAGCTATTGTAAGGCGAGTGTGTGTGTGTTGTTCCCCAACTATGTGAGTGTGGGTCTTCTGTTTGTGAGTGATGAGGTTGGTAACTTGGTGTCTGCATTTTCCCTTGTTTCTTACCTGGGATTCTCCTTGTGTGTACATCCTGCTCCCCCACGCTGAGCTCCCTCTTCCCTAGGACCCTTCCTTCCCAATTCCCTCAGCACGATCCTTTTCCCTATTCCCCGTGTGCATCAGGAATAAGCATAGAGGTGTTGCTCATCCCTGTGATGATCTATGGCAAGGAGTTTTACTCCACCGCCTATACTAGATCCGGAGGGAGATATTGACGGCGGTACGTTGCCCAGCACTGTGTGGGTGAGCGATTACCCCTTATTTCTTCCCCACTCCCCTCCCTATTTCTTAGAGAGCCGCATCCATTTAGCACAATGGGGCTTAAGAGCCACGGTTTGCTGACTTCTGCTCTAGACTAACGGGATCTCAGAGTGATGCTCCCTCCTTGAATACATCATTCTGCTCCTTCTTTCCCAACCTTCAAATCCCTCTGGAAAACCTACCTCTTCTGTCAGGCTTTCCCTAGCTCCTCATCCCCACAGATGCCTCCTCTTCCCTCCTTCACTCAGAGTGCTCCTCTTCCCTGTAACTAAGCTAAGCACGGGCACCTGTGACTTCTCAGCTTCTCGGATGTCTCCCCGTCCTTCCCTATGTGCCCCTCTCCCTTGTCTTGGCTAGATGGTAAGATCTTTGGGACAGGGACCTGTCTCAACTACTACTGTACTGTGCGAGGTATATTGCTGGCAATAAATAAATAAATAAATAGCTTCAATAGAAATAAATTGTGCTAGTTAGCCAAGAAATGTATCCAATAATCCAGTGTGTGATCTTTCCTTTTAATTATTTATTAATATTCTTATTTATTATTATTTATTATTATTATTAGCAAGCATTTATATAGCGTCAGCAATGTACCTGGCGCTTTACAAAGTAATTGAATAGACATGGTCCCTGCCCCAGGGCTTACAAGCTGAGAGACGGGGTGGGGACGAAGGAAGGGGAACAGAGGGAGACACATATAGCACCAGCAATGTACCTAGTGTGGAACAATCATTCATTAGAGATCGGCCTGCATTCCAAGGGGCTTACAATCTATGATGAATAAGGGAGAGAAGACCAGGGAGAGGGGAATATAGGGAGAGACCATCTGTGAAGTTGAGAAGTTGCAGGTGCACGTGCTTAGCTTAGTTCTCACTCACAGTAAGTGTCCAGCAAAATGGATTTTATCCGTACGTTTTTGGGGGACGGTTATGCCCACAGTGACGGCATGCAAGTCCATGGTTTCCGCCAGCTCACACAGTTCTACCTGACAGGGACAATAACACAGTTGTTCTTATCCAGTGTCATCAAGGTGGTACTTATCCAGTCTGGATTACAGCTCACACGTACCATCATGGGTCCAAAGAACTGCGAGTCTCTTTAATTTAGCAGAAGACGTCACAGGCAGCAGAACAAAAGCCAGTGGCTGAAAGTTAAAGCTGGACAAATTGAAAATACCACTAAAAAGACCAATGAGCGCAGCTAAAATTGGAACAGACTGAGCAAGAATTGGTTGATTCTCCCTCATTTGCGGTCGCCTGCCTTTGGTCAAAACAGCGCAACAGACCAGCTATAGAAATACCTGGGGAGGAAAATCAATTGGCCCCGAGTCCTACAGGGGATCCACCTGGCTTCTATCCGTGGCCTCTGCTCTCTTTAAAACCCATTAGTCCCCACAAGAATATTTATTGCTGTCCTTTACAAAACCCTCTCTGGGTTTGGAGAGAGAAAGGGAGCGGGGCTGTGGGGCAGAGAGCTTCAGGGGCAGAGAATAAGGTGCCAAGTGCTAGAGAGAAGGGAGCTGGGTAGGGGGAATCCATAGCAGCCTAGCGCTTCCCCTTCTCTGCCTGCAGAGACCAGAGATACTACAGGGTTTTAGAAACTTCCTTCTCATTCCCCACAGCCATCTCAGGCGATGGGGGCGAACCCAGCCGGATCCCCTTGCGGAGCTGGGCTCTGTAGCGCTCCCGGCTGGGATCTGTCACTTACCAAGGCAGCCGGCGCGTTCAAAGACAACACCCGCATCGTTCTG